>JAGPOW010001918.1:39160971-39192361 GCA_030014935.1 Caiman crocodilus | reverse complement strand
ACAACCTTCCAGTCTCGCTGTGTATTCTGTCTTGGGAGGATGGCTCGAGGCCATTTATTAGGCCTTCAAAGAAATGGCTCGGGGTTATTCACAACAGGTCAACCACTTTCCTTTTCCCTCTGTTAGTTAAACATCTACATTTTCTTCTATGATCCATTTTTGAAACCTTAAGTTTTTCATCTTCATCAGAAAGGAGTATGTTAAAACTATTAAGCAAAGGCAAAATATTCCCTCCCCCTCTCCGTCTAGCCCTGTTACAAAAAAGACAGAATGCATGAGATAAGGAAAGAATAATCTATTTTCCAGTTCCAACAAATTTCAACCACATTTAAACAGAAAAGATCACATTTCCTTGCTGTAGGTAGATGGCTCCAGTATTATTCATATGATTCTTTGTATATGTCTGCAGCAGCCTTTAACAGGAGCACTGAGCCAGCTCTGAAATACAATAGCACTCAGATCCAGTCTTTTATGTTTGTTTACTTCTTTTTATGAGCCTTCCTCAGTTATTTGACTCACAGAGCCAAAGTACACCAGAAGACAGCTAAAGAAATTTATTTGACTGTTCTAAAGGAAGGCCTGTTGTATCAACCTTGGGATACAAGGATACTCGGGTTTTTGTAGTGAACTTAAATCTATAGGTTTACCACGACTGGTAAAGACAGAAGGTTTCAGTCAATCCAAACTAGTTTAGAAACAGTGAATGTAATTGTTCAGTATTGATTCATATCAATGAAGGACCTGGTCCAGAGAGCTTGATAATGTATTGTTCCTGAGATGGAAAAGAGACAACATACCTCAGTTAGTGGGGGAAATGGAAACAAAACTTAGAGGACTTGTATGAAAACTTGAGGAGTGGTGAGCAATTCTGTAGCAGCAACTATTAATGGATGAGCAGCACTGAAAAAGTCACAAGCACAGGAAAAATCTGGAGAGAGTGGATGGACAGAAAGCAAGTGATTTCATTAGCTATTCTCATCAGTGCATGATTACAATAGTGCCCTGAGCTATCAGTACAGACAGGGGCCTCTCTAACCTAGGTGCTATTCAGACAAGTTAAGGTGATCCCAGGTGAAGGATAGTCAAAGAAATATATAACTTATAAGCAAATCAATTTGCTAGGGAGTGGCATTGAAGGGATGGAAGAAGAGAACTAATCCTGATGAATAAGTGGGCTATATTGATCATGGGGAACAGATCCAATAATGCAGGTAATCAATCATCTGAACAATTTACCTAGTGTTATTGTGGATTCTACGTCACTTGCAGTCCTTAAATTAAGACAGTCTAAAGAGAGACACTGTTATATCTCAACCATAAGTTATGAGCTTAGTGTAGGAATTATTGGATGAGTTTCTTTTCCATGTTTTATGCAGAAGGGCAGGCCAAATGAACAGGAAGATCTCTTCCAGTCTTACAATCTATGAATAATGCAAAGATTTAACCCAGTGTTTAAATTTCTTTCCTTGCTTTTTCTGTACTTCCTCTCTGGTCTTTGGGTTTTTGGTTTTTTTTTTTCATCTAAGGAAACACTGCCCCAGTAGTGTCAGTGCTGAACTTTTTCAAACCTTTTGAACATGAAAGGGTTCTGCTGAAATTGGAAGATCTTTAGGTCAAGGACTGCTCCTCTTTATATAAGTGTATATATTGCAAGGCAAAATAAGGTGAAAACCTCTCAGTCCTACTCATAGACAAGTAATTACTACTTGAAGGATAAGCAGGATTTGTCCTATAGTAAATGGATTTTATTTTCATATTCTGATTGCCTGCAGTGGCTCACTTCAGCAAACTTGCACAATTTGCTATGGTTTTGATTTATTCTGCAACATCCCTCTACACGTCTGATCTGTATAGCTTTCGCACATATGGAATTAGTTACAGATTTAATGCTCCATTGATATCAGGGAAAATAATTAATTGTCTGGCATTGTAAAATAAGGCAGATTTGTGCTTCTTATGTTTTCCCATTTCCCTTCCTATTTTGGTAGGGCTAAGAATCTTTTGTCCACAAATATGACTGATGCTTGCAAATAACACAGAATAAACATACAAAGTATATACATAATAGAAGTAAGGGGCAAGGGAATAGTTCTTACACTGTTTTAAATAGACTTATTCATGTGAGACACTAAAACTCACAAAATGGAAATCTGAAATCTTTATATTGAGTGATCTTTGCCAGTTACCTCTTTTTTTCTTTTTTTTTTACGAATCTATAATGCTAATTCTTCCACAGGAATTCAGTATATCTGCCAAGTGTTTTAGCTTCTTTATGTATGGAATATATTTTATAAGGTTTGAACAGTGTGTTTATTTGTGTGTGTGTATATAAATTGTATTTTTTTAAAAAGCTGCATCTCTGGATATTTGGCCTTTAAAGAATTTGTTTAGCTCAGTTTTCATGTACCTAGTATGAAGTTGTGCTGGGTTCCCCTGCCCACTATGGAAAATAGGCCATAAACATTCCCTTCCACCTCAGTGTTTTTCACTGGTATAGGGGAAAAAGTCTAATGTGTTTTGTGAAATCATAACTATTGCAATGAATATTCCCAGTCAAAATATTTCCCAATAAAAAATGGTTAAGAAAATATTTGTTTAATCAAATACTTTGAAAATCTGATTTTTGTTTTCTTCAAAACTTTTATTATGTTTGTATTATTACTTTTGCAACATTCCCTGACCTGTTGGAAGTAGTAACACAAACTGTTTAAACATTTTAAATGACATTTTTGAAAGAAAAACATTTTGAAATACATTTTTAAATGTTATTTTTTTGTGAAATGACAGTGCAGTTTTGATCAGTTCTAGCTTAAAATGGTCCTGAAAGGATCTCATCCTCCAAAAAAAGATGTATTTTTTTTTTAAACTCTCTAGCATTTTCTTCTTTGGAATCAAATGTATTTCCTCTCCTGGCTTCTAGCTTCAAGTTAATATAAAACTGTTTAGTTTATAAAAAGTCATCACGGGTCCCCATGCCATGTAGTAAAAAAGGAAACAAATATTAATGAAATATTTATGTAAACATTTAATCTTTTTCATGTCAAAGGACAAAATAACTGAAGTGGTTTGTTAAGGCTTCTAGTGATCTTTCAAGGAAAGTTGATTCAAGGAGGGCATCCTGTGCACAGCATTCTCATTCTGTTAAGTGTAGACTAAATTTGAAGTATTATGAGTTACATGAACATGGACAAAAGAACATAGTCAGGTATCTATTTCAGAAACCCTTATCTGTTCTGTATTGGATTATCTTTGAGATTTCTTTCCTTCTCAGACCCAAAGTTTACCTTTTTTTAAAAAATGTAGACAGAAATGTAAGTCTCAGACCATTTTTAGAGAACAATACATAAAGGTAGACTTGTTGAGCCTTCACACCTCTTACTAAGAGTTTCCAAGCTGTTCTGCACAAAGCTATTTTCTAACTAATTAAATACAAATGATGTCCACAATCAATTGCAACAATTTAATCTTTTGTTTGTTTCCATGCACTTCAGGTCAGAGAAAAACAGTCTCCTGTATCAGCACTACTTTAGTACAGTCCTTGTTTATTCTAGGATTTTCAAAAAACTCTAGGTAGCTCAGCCCCATTGAAATGAGAAAATATTTTCAGAGAAGTCAAGTACACATTTAGATTTAAGCATATGATTGAGTGTTTGGCTGGCTTAAAACTAAAAAATCTTGGATCCACCTGTAATGGGATTAGCAGAAGTAACTGATGAAATATGGAGATTTAGTAGAACAGATTTAGATATACTTGGAGTGAAATACATATACTTCTAAAATAATAAAAAACACTTATTCTGTAGTGTGAAATTGTTTAAGTGCTGAAGTTTTGAATAGACCATTGAGCTGTAGTTTTTTTTGGTTTTGATTTGGGATGTAGAAAAATCTTTCATGCTAATTTTCTACTAGCCTTACATTAAAATTCTAAGCAACCAACATGGAAGAAAACATATTATAATGAAAAGGTTCTCTCGCTCTTTCTCCTGTTCCTTCTTTTTCTTTGTGGACTTCAACAACAAGATAAGAAAGTTAACTAAAAATGATCAACTATTCTTTTTTCCTTTTGTTCCTATAAAGGTACAAATCCAGTAATTTGTCGTTGGCAATGCTATTAAAGGCAGCTGTTCATAGTTAAAGAAAAACTTGATATTTTTTCAAGAAGTAAGCCAGTACTGAAATTTGGATCCTAGGTCCTATGAAATCGGGAAAGTTAAGAGCTGGATCGTGATGCAAACTTTGCAGCTGACCTACTTCAATAGAATAAGGCCAAGTGAAAAATCTGGGCCAAATCAGAAAGACACATATACATTAAATCTTATCTAGTTCAGACTAGCTTATGCTATTTATACCTACTATTTCCGTTTCCAGCTCTTACCCTCTGAGTAGATAGAGCTGAAGTAACCAGTTATACGTTTGTTGCAGATAGTTCATTTGTAAAGGCTACAGGTAAGTATCTGTGAATCATGTCCCTTACAAGACTGTTCAAATGCGGCTGCCTCAAGGCCATCCATATAATAAAGTTAACAATCCAAATGCTCTGCCCTGCTCTGACTTCTCTCTGCAACTCTGTTATAGCAATAGGGTTGAAAATGTCTGAATTCCACTGAGTGAAAATTTGCTTCCCCCTGGATGTTTTCTCAATTGGCACAAAACTGACATAACAACCCTTTATCTCTTTGTGTTGGAATAGGATAGGAAAGACAAAAGGGGCAGGAACAGACACTCAGCTGACATGATATTCTCTTAGGCTATGTACAAGCATTCATAAAGCCCAAGGCAGAATCGATCTAAGTTACGTGGTTTTTTGTAAGCAGTCTAGATTAGAGTGATAGCAAACAGTATACATGTTTTCCTTTTGGTTGCCTGCACTGGCCAATTCCTGCATGCCTCCCAATATGCCCTGCATGCTCTGCAGGCTGTTGGGGACTGCTAAATGCAGTTGAGCACCCAGGCTACCCTTGATTGGCTGCCAGACATGGGCAAGCACACTCCTGTACCCACCACCCTAGTACTCTGGGACCCTGTAGCTGCAGGTGAAAAAAAGACTTGCAGCACCCCAGGTGCCCATGGCCTGGGTATCTGCCAGCAGTGACCGAGCTGTGAAGGTCACGTGGGTGCCTCTATGGAGGCCCAGTCCTGCTGTTCTTCCTGATCCACCAGAGGTGAGCCACCCATACCAGGTGTGGGGGGAAATCCATGCTGGGATCCCGATGGTAGGATGTCTGGCTCTGGTCACTGAGATGTGGTGAGCAGGAGCCAGAGTCAGGCCCTGTGGGTCTGTGCCTGAGCATGGAGGGTCCTGTGTGAGTGTGCAGAAATCAGGGTCAGGCTCTGTGGGGCTGTGCCTAAGCACAGGGCCATGGCTGAATTTAGAGTTCACTTTATTATTATAAAAAGAAACTTGCTTTAACACTGTAAGATATATGAATAAAACATTGTCTAACTGATCACTGCCTCTGTCTCACTCTGTTTGTCTCTCTCTCTCTCTTTATAGTGGTCTTTTGTTTTACTTGTCAAGAAACATGGATTTGGGGGTATTTTACAGAGTGACTTTGGGATATTTTTATCAGGGATTTTTCAGTTTTCCAACAGGGAACACCAGAATTCCTACTAAGGCGGCCAGTGGCAGGACCCTGCTTGCTCAGAGCTGGCACCTTGGTCTGACCTCCTGGCCAAATGGGGCCTGGAGCACATGGTTTGACAGTTCAAAGCAGGCCACCACACACAGAACATCTTCTGGGCGATAGCTGCCCAGATAGCTGGGCAGGGGGCACACAAGACAGTAGTTCTGCACAGAGGCCAACACTGAAACCACTGTCCAGTGGCAGTTGGCTCAGACAGGCAGATGCATCTGCTGGCTTTGCAGTCCCCATCCGGGTCTGGCAGGTGCATAGCAGGTCACAGCCAGGCAGCAGCCCCCACTGCCAGACTGCTGCAGTAGGTAGAGGGGGCAGGGAACTCTCAGGCTGCTTCAGCAGTCCAGCTGACACAAGGCGTAGTGTCCCCAGGTTGGGCCCCAGAGCCTCCTGAGAGCGAGTAACCCTGAGCTACTTGCCAGGGTAGCTTTTTGGACTGATGGGCCAGGACAGGGCAGGTTTTTATTCTGCTGGGGATGGCACAGGTGCTGGTCCCAGGCACTAGCTCCCCCTGGCTGCAGATCTGGGAGGAGCCAGGCAGGGTTATTTTGCTCCAGGTGGCACAATTTGTTCCACACCAAAGTTCATGTCTGAACACATGTGCTGAAGCAAAAAGCCCTGGCTCAAATTAAAACCGCTTCTATTTGAGCTGCTGCAAGCGCACATGCTTGCATGTGTGCACATGCCTTATGTGGTTACTGGTTTAGTTTAATTTCTGATCACTTAGCCTAGTTTATGTGTAATGTCTCTACCTGGCCTTAGAGGTTATTACTGGAAGGCTCCATTCCCTGCTCTAAGCTAGCCTGTGACCCAGTCAGATCTATTCTGTGAATCAAAGAGTCAGGACCACTTCGTTTGCAGAACCAACTCTTAGGCTTGCGTGCATTAGCCACATTAGAATAGACTTGCATGATCTATGATTTTTTTAAAATTACTGTTTCAAGGTGAATTGGTTTTTACTGTCACTCTCTTCAGTAGAATATGCAGATATTTTGACAGCTGAAAAATAAGAGTTTGTTTAACAGATCACTTAAAAAACTGTCAAGTTTATAGTGGTTGAGAGAAATCACTCACTGCTTGGTCTTTTTTGTTAATGGGAGCTGAAATTCTATAAACTAGGCATTTATTCTTCATATACTTATTATATATCAGTAAAGTCCAAATGCAGGGCAGGAAGGGGGAGAGAGAGATTTTGGAATATGTGTAGCTGAAGCAATGCAATGCCAGTTCATACATAATAGCAAATGGAAACAAAACAAGCATAAACTTTCTTGCACAACCAATCAATACACTAATATATCTTCATTAACGATGTTGTGTTTTATGTTATTGATATTAAAGATTTACCTTTTCTGTCAGGTTTCATTTTAATTGTTATTGATGAATAAAACCCTATGGGCTGAGATTGTTTTCTTTTAGAGAGAGAGAAAGAGGGGAAAGAAAAACAAAACATGGATGCTGATTTGGTGAGATTTATTCTTCCTGTATTGCTACAAGGCAGATCCCTTATTAAGTCATAAAATATTATGACACTTGTGAAACAATTGAATGCATACCATTATGATGATTCTTTCTGTTATCACATACACTGGGGCATTAGCAGAACACTAAACTGTACTGGGGTACATGTATCATTTAGGCTTATTTCAAGAATAGATTTTTGACTCATGTCATTCATAGTTTAAATATGACTTCTACAATAATGCATTCAGCTTTAATTAGATAATATAATGTCTTCTGGCAGGGCTTTTGTGACCAAAGCCTTATTTTAGCTCTGCATACTTAGGAGTATGTCAAGGAAAAGTAACCTTTTTTACTCAGTGAAGGAGGATAATGGATAACTTCTGGAATTAAGTGAAAAATTGAATCCAGTTTCCTGTGTGCACTTTAGGCTCCACACAGGGATTACAGAGCTAGCTCTGAACTGCTTTGCAGCAGACAATAAAGATTTTATATGTGTCATGTTGAATTTTCAAAGAAGTTCTCGAATCAGAAAGGTCATTTTTACATTGACTCCATGCTGTTTGTTTAGGAATTTAAATGCTTTGCACTGGCTTCTCTTTGGGACTGGAGTTTATATAACCAATTTGGACTAAAGTGGCAGAATAGCAGTTAAGCAGAAGGAAAAAAATAAGGTCATATGCAAACAGAATTCCAAGGTGTTAGCCTACTTTCCATCATGAAGAATTTATCTCCTGCAGAACTCTTATTGGGAAAATACTTTCTTGCCAACAAATTCACTATAGAATGAGGTTTATTAACACAGGACTGACTACATTTCTTTATCTTTGTTATATATATAATGTGCATGTATATTCTGCACATGCACACACATACACACACACACCTGCAGAATCAGTGTCCTTATCATCTCTGCTATCCTTGGCATGAGACAATATATAATAAAATCAAAGATGCCTTTTCATGTACTCCGCAGTATAAAATATGTATATGCTGTCTTCAGTGGCATATAACCTATTGCATTAATAGGTCATTTTTTCTGTAGATTGTTCTACTCTGAGAACTGCCTGACTATGCTTTGCAGTCATTGTGGACAGACACATGAGACAGCCTACCATGGAAAGGATATGCTGTCATTTTTAATCCATGAATATAAATGGATCATGCAGGACTAAGATCTACATGAACATCAACTATGAAAAATTTTAAAAATCTGTATTAAAAGCATCTTCTTATTAACATCTTTCTACAAAGAATTCCAGCAATGTTTCATTAATCAAGAAGTATTCCATTAATCAAGATATAGGCTGCATTTAAAAAAGAGAGAAACACATACTTAAATATTCAGGCCTGTTATTTTTAATAATCTAGTTAGAACTATGGAAAACCCATGGTTAAGAAAAGATAAGTCAATCTTACTTCAGGCCTCTAAAAAAGGTGTCTTTAATTTTACATTTGAGTCTCCCTCCTCTTGTTGTTAAAAAAGAGATTTATAGTTATGTATCTGAAGTGGGTTTATGTACTTTATATAAACTCCCTCTGCATACTGATTGGCAAATATCATCTTTACCATTTCCCCTGTGTGAGTTCCACAAGAATATATCCAGCAGGCTCTGTTATGTAATATTCCATATTCTCTTATTTAACTACTACTATGCTTTTTATTCAATAGTGGGAAGAATAATTTGCAAGTACATTTCAGTGAGTTGTATTTAGAGATCAGTCCTGCTCCACATAAACTCAGTAACAAAGTTTCCATTGATTTCATCACTGGGGTAGGATCAGAACCTTAGTACATAGGAAAAAGAGAGACAAGATATCTACCTTGTGAGGAAATATCCTCATAATAATATTTTATTACTATTCTTGCAATGATTGCTCTCAATGCTTTTGAATAGGACTATTCAGCTGCAGATCATTTTCTGAAGGATGGCAGTATCATTCTCTTCATTTTGCAGGCTGGGAAGCTGAGGAACAAAGGGTAAAAATATCTGGTCTCAGGTCACATAGCAGATTAGGAACACAGTCAGAATATAACTTAGCTCTGATGTTTATCAGTCCAGTTTAGGCCACGGGACCATATTGACTTACAGAATTATTATTCAAATGTCCCCAAATATCTTATTAAATACCTAATGGTCTGAACTGTAGAAGCTAATATATTTCCTTTCCAGACATAGATAATAACCACAACTCCATTTAATTTTCATTAAAAGAATCAGTAATTATGTTGTAAAGCAAATATTTATGGCAGGAAATATGATCTAATGGCAAAAAATGTTATATACTAGTCTAGAGAATTTACTGTATATCCAATTATTTGTGGGAACAAATATGAATCTAAATAAGAAAAAATGGTTCATTGAGCATAAATGTCAGTGAATATTTGGATATATGTTAACATTGTCCCATCAGGCCAATATTTTGACTCCAAATTAAGTGTAAGATATTGATGGCAATCAATGTAACTATCTCAAGTTTATCACTTAGCTCTGTATGACCATCTACAGTGATGAAAACAATAGAATCATAGAAGGTTAGGGGTGGAAGGGACCTCAGGAGGTCATCTAGTCCAAACTCCTGTTCAGAGCAGGACCATCCCCAACTAGATCATCCCCACCAAAGTTTTGTTTAGCTGGGTTTTGAAAACCTTTGATAATAGACCTCCCACCACCTCTCTAAGTAACCTGTTCCAATGTTTTACTATCCTTCTACTGAGAAAAGTCTTCCTAGTATCTAAACTAAAATTACCTTGCTGCAACTTGAGATCATTGCTTCTTGTTCTGTCATCTGTCACCACTGAGAACAGTCTAGCTCTATCCTCTTTTCAATCTGCCTTCAGGTAGTTGAAGGCTACTATTAAATCTTGCCCTCCGCCCCCACCCCAAGTCTTCTCTAGAGTAAATATGACCAGTTTCCTCAGTCCTCTAACATAATTCATGTCCCCCAGTCCCCTCACCATTTTGTTGCCCTCCACTGGCCTCTCTCCAGTTTGTCCACATCCTTTCTGTAGTGGAGAGCCCAAAACTGAGCACAGTACTCCAGAGGTGGCTTCACCAGTGTTGAATAGAGAGGAATAATCACTTACCTTGACCTCCTGGCAACACACCTACCAATGCAGCCCAGTGTGCCATTAGCCTGCTTGGCAACAAGGGCACACTGCCAGCTTATATTCAGCTTAACAGACTGTAACCCCCAGGTACTTTTCTGCAGAGCTACTGCCCAGTCAGTCAGCTCCCCAACCTCTACTGGTGCATGGGATTGTTCTATACTAAGTGCAGGACTTTGCACTTGTCCTTGTTGAACCTCATGAGATTTCCTTTGGCCCAATCTTCCAATTTGTCTAAGTCACTCTGAATCCTAGCATATCTACCTATATCCTCCAGCATATCTATTACTTCAAGCTTGCTGAGGGTGTAGTGTATGACATCTTCCAAGTCATTGATAAAGACATTGAACAAAACCAGCCCCAGGACCAACCCTGTGGACACTTAACTTGATACTAGCTACCAACTAGACATCAAGCTATTGATTACTACTATCTAAATGTAATGCTCCAGCAAGTTTTCTATCCACCTTATAGTTTATTCATCCAGCACATACTTCCTTAGCTTGCCTGCAAGAATGCTGTTATAGACCATATCAAAAGCCTTGTGAAAATCAAGGTACACATCCACCAGCCCCCCTGCATCCAGAGAGCCAGTCACCTTGTCATAGAAGGCAATCAGGTTGGTCAGGCATGACTTGCCCCTGGTAAATCCATGTTGACTGTTCCTAATCACCTTCTTGGCCAAGTGCTTAGAAATGGCTTCCTTGAAGATCTGCTTCTTGATTTTTCCAGGGACTGAGGTGAGACTGACTGGTCTGTAGTTCCCTGGATTTTCCTTGTTCCTTTTCTTAAATATGAGAACTATGTTTGCCTTTTTCCAATCATCCAGAATCTCTCCTGATCACCGTGAGTTTTCAAAGATAAAGGCCAGTCACTCTACAATCACATTGCTCAATTCCCTCAGCATCCTTGGGTGCATCCCATCTGGCCCCAAAGATTTGTACATGTCCAGCTTTTCTAAGTAATCCTTAACCTGTTGGCATTGTTGGTTACTCATCTCCTCCCTAAACTGTGCTTTTCAGTGCAGAAGTCTGGGAGCAGATCTTGGCTGTGAAGACTGAAGCAAAAAAAGGCATTGAGTGCTTCAGTCTTTTCTGTATGCTCTGTCACAAGGTTGCCTCCCCCATTCAGTAAAGGACCCACACTTTCCCTGATCCTCCTCTTGTTACCAACATACCTGTAGAAACCCTTCTCATTACTCTTCACATTTCTTGCAAGCTGCAACTCCAATTGGCTTTGGCCTTTCTGACTTCATTACTGCATGCCTGAGCAATGCTCTTATATACTTCCCTAAATTTCTGTCCAAGTTTCCACTACATATAATCTTCCTTTTTGTGTTTTACTATACTGAAGAGTTCCCTGATAAGCCAAACTGGTCTTCTACCATCTTTGTTAGTCTTCCTGAACATCAGTATAGTTTGTTCCTGCACTTTCAGTAAGGCTTCTTTGAAGCCAGCTCTCCTAGACTCTTCTTCCCCTCAGTCTGGCTTCTCAAGGTATCCTGCCCATGAGTTCCCTCAGTGAGCTCAAGTCTGCCTTTCTGAAGTCCAGGGTCCTTTGCTGCTCTCCACCCTTCCTTTCCTCAGGAAGCCAGCCAAGAACTCAATCATATCATAGTCACTGCTGCCCAAGTTGCCAGCCATTATATTCCCCACCAATTCTTCCCTGTTTGTGAGCAGCAGGTCAAGAAGAGCAATAATCTGCAGAAAAGAACAATAATTTGAAGAGATTTAGCTCCTAAAATTAGGAATGCCTCAGAGACACTATCAGATGATCAGAGAAATGTTTGGAACATAAGGTGAAACAGATGATTCAGAGCACTTCATAAATAAAGGAACAGGAGGTCATGGAGTCCCAATTATTATTGAGAGGGACCTAGCAGTTAAGAGATCCCTAGGAGGGCCAGGTTGCTTGCTAAGAGTAACAGAAAAATAGGCTACTTGAGCATCTAAGGCTGGGACAGGGCTTACTGTAGAGCTAGTGGTGCTAAAATAGTTCAATGGGGCAGAGACTACTTAGGATCATGGTCTGCCTACTGCAAAACTAGCTGCACCACAGTAATATCAGGGAACAGAGCATTAGCTCCTGTTGCAGCAGCTGGTAGCAACTCTGAACATCAGTCAGTTAGCCTAAGAAGAAGTACTTGTGGTAGCCAGGAGGTCACAAGACCAGGGGAGCAGAGCCTCAGCTAAATACAAACTCAAAGTGTGAGCCTCGGGTGAACCTCTGTAGGCTGCCAGGGAAGGAGTGCCACACTATGATGGCTGAGGGAGACCTGAACACTGGGGTGATCAGTAAGGAACTGAGAGTTGGTAGGAGTGGGACTTTCTTCTGCAGCCTGAGATCTTAATTGTATTTATGACCTGAGGTTGACTTTTCTGCTACAGTTATATACTGGAGGACTAGGATTGGGACTGGCAGGGGAGCAGGAGGTCACAGAAGGGCATATGAAGATTGCAAGCCCTGTTAAGGCTTGGACTCAAAACTCAGAACCCAGATGAGGAGTCCAAAGGCACAGCCAGAGGCCTTGAGAGGCACGGCTGGGCCCTAGAGGGGTGTTATCAGGGCCCTAGGACTCAGACTAGAACCCTTGAAGAGTGAAGAGAAAGAAGCCAGGGATGATAAGACCAGAGCCTTGAGGGGTGAGAGCCAAGCCCTTGAAGGGAACTCTGGACCTGAGAAGAGGCAGACCAAAACCCTAAGAGGTAAGACCACAAGCTAGATGAGACAAGATACTGAACTGTGATCGAGAGCTCCTCCTACAGAATAATAAACTGTTAACACCTGTGAGGCATAGAGGTGAGGTTAGAAGGGCAGTTGGAGGCTAAGTTACCAGAGTTGATGCGAGAAGGAGAAGGCCACATCAGTGATCCCCTGGGACATTGGGCAGCCTCCCAACTCTTTTCTCTTAAAACAACATTGAAGACATGGCAAGCAAGGAAAAGGGAGAGACTCCGAATCCAAAGAGATGGAGAGTGAAGGGCCACCAGGGAGAGCTCCACGCAGCCCTAGACCCAAGCCCCGCTACAGATAGCCTGAACCACATGCCTGACACCTAGGAATACTCCAAACAAGACAACCTTGTTGCGTAGATTTTAAGATAGGTTTTTCCCTGACTGGATTGATGCTTGAAGAAAGATAGATGTAATTATTAAATGATTTAAGTGGATAATATCCAAACATAGGTAGATCCAGAATTGCAGCAGTGGGGGTGTAGCCACATGCCCTTTGGCAATGTGGTGTATGCACAGTGAAGACAGACAGCTCATTGTGTATAAGTCATAGTGCCAAAGGGGGTGTGGGCAGAACCCCTTGCTGTGATCCTGGATTCCAGTCAGCTCCCTGAGTTCACCAGCATGTCAGCAGAGCTCCTGTTGGTTAGCACAGTGTCTGTCAGAAGTTCTTGTTTTCAAACAGCTCCAGAGCCCAGGGCATAAGCACTGCTGCTGTTTGTTCTCCCCTCTTCACCTTCCAAAAAATTCAGCAGCTAGGCAAAAGGGGAGAGGGGAAAGCTGGTGGGCTTCAAAGCAATGTAGAAGATTGAGCATTGATGCTGCCCACTCCTCACCTCTTTTCCCCTGCTGCTGAATTCAGTGGGAGGATGGAGGAGGAGAGAGGGGAAGAGTGAGCAGCAGCAATGCTGGCCCCCTGGGCTCCAGAGCTGCTTGAAACCAAGGGATCTAGGGAAACTCTGTGCCAACCTTGTAAAACTCACAGTCCATACAGAGCTCACAGCAAGTGCTAAGCTAATGTGCCAGTAAGCTCTGAGGTCTCACTGTGCAAGCAGCAAGTAACCAAATGAAGGAGGTAGGGAGTAGAGGGATGTGACCACACGACTGCATCCCCTCTGGGTCTGCCACTGTATATAGATAAGCACATGGTCTGAAATTTAAACTGTCCCAAACACATGTATGTGATAAAAAGTGAAATATCTAAAAACTGGAACCTTTTACATGAACTTTTCAAATTTTGGAATGCCATTGTCTCTACGATGGTTCAGGAAATGTCCAAGGGACAAGGATTTCTCGTCATGTCTTTTACTGGACCAATTGTTTGGTTGGGAGAGCTATTGGAAAAGCTTTTGGGCATCAAGTCACCTTCTCGAGGTTGCCTGCAGAAAGGCATTTAATGCCCAAAAGCTTGTCCAACAGCTTTCCAAACTTTGTCACTTGGGGTAAATAGGATTTGGAAATGAACCATATCTGGTTGTAAGGTCTCTGGATGGATTTCATGAAATGAAAATACACATACTGATCTGTTGGTCTATTCCTAATATAGCTGTGACATGAAGCCAGGAATTTAGCAAGGCAAAGAAATCATCTGGATTTCATGGTGCTACAGTACCATGAAATCTATATAAATCTATAGCAGCTGAATATCTATATTGATTGCTGATTACTATTATAAAAATACCTATTGCTCGTGTTTAAGAACATTCCATTTGTTTTAAGTGAAGAAAATTCACAAAATAAAAAAAAAATGTGTATTTTTCTGAAAAGATAAAGACTTTCCAACTACCATTGGTTTTATAAGGGAAGTAACAGTATTTTTATAACAGTAAAAATATATGTTGAAGAAAAAAAATTGCCTTGCTGATGTATAGCTGAAGATTATGAAATATGGGCTGTTAAAGACAAAGCCAGTGGTTTCTTTCTTAGCGGAATCTTGCTGGTTTATCATACTGCATTGCATTAAAACTATGTAACATCAAGCTTCCTATTAGTTAGCATGCAAGAAACCCTTAGGGCGACTGAAATTAAACAGCTTTATGTGCAGAGTACCTGGAAAAAAATTACAAGGCTAGACAAGAAGAATATTTCTACACTGGTGGTCTGTAACCACATACTATAGAAACCACGACTCCTTCCTGTAAAACAGTAGTTGTAAGGAACCATTTTTACCTGTGGCAAAAAGACTTTGAGTCCATTGAAGACTTTGATTATGGCATCCACACAGAAACATATCTTCATTATCTCATAACTGAAAGTGTTTGTACAAGAAAACTTTGCTAATCTGTTTTAATGAGGAAGTCAAATAGAACAAAATGGTATTGGAATATTTCCGAAACCTCATAGCTAAAAAGGGAAAGTAAAAGTCATGTTTAAAACCAGAATATAAATGGGTGAATTTTAATATTGCTCATACAGCAAAATACAGGCTATGTGACTGGTAGAACCTCTCTGTTTACACTAATTTCAAACAGAAGGAGGGTGAGGGGGGGTGTGTGTGTGTGTGTGTGTGAGATAGTTTTAATGAGAGAGAGAAAGAATGAAAACTACCTGACATTCCACTTGCAGAAGATTCTTAAGTAGCTCTGATGGGTATTTTAGCACTGCTGGCTTCCCATTTCCAGCTCTCTCCATTCCCTGCTTTGGAGGGAGGGAGATTTTGATTGATTTTCCTTCTATTCCACATACACAGTCAAAAAAGGAATGCTGAAAAAACAAACTCCTCCCTTCAGTAATAAAAAAGGGAAAATAGGAAGTGATTGCAATAAAATGAAGGTATTTTTGGTGCTTTTTAGCTGTATTCCTGAATTAAAATCCCCAAAGAAGGCCATCAAGGAATTTCCTCATAGAAATTATTGTGTATTATAGTCAAGATATTATATGTAAAGGTACCAATTTATTATGTGAATCAATAAGGGGAAGGGAGTGGGCTACTATATTCATAAATAAAACTGTAGAGGGTACAAAATAGATCTAAAAAGCATAAATGAAGACTTGTTTTGTTTTACCTTTTGCCTTGCCTTCTGAAAAAAAAAGCTATAAACTACCCAAGATAGCATACATTTTTCACTGTGGTTTTATTCTGGAGTCAAATACCATTAAGTAACAGTGCATTTTAGAAAATAGCAAATCAATGGTAAAAATATTCACACTACAGCCTACATACATAAGAATTTTGCAGTCATTCTTTAGAAATTGCTCTGGGTTCTCTAAGTATTTTGACACTTCATGGGATTTGGATAATTTCTAATTATCTTAAAAAAAAATCTTTCCCCCTCACTTCAATTTGTGGCATAGTATCTCCACATTATCTGTCATAGCAATTAGGTCTGCATTTGTATAAGAAACTATTTAGTGTATGCAGAAAAAAACTACATATTCAATTATTTTTTGCCTGACTAGTTAGAAGACACAGAAGAAAATTACTCACGAGCAGTAGATTGAAATGACAATGACTCTCTTTGTCCTTGACTTGTGTCCTTTTCCAGCAACTCATTTGTTTGGTTTGTTGTTGATTTACAACACTAGGATCATCTTCAAGAACTTTGAATATCATACTGTAATTTGGGGACTGCAGTGTCCATGAAGTGGCACATGTTATTTGAATGACACCCACTAAATAAGCTTTATTATTCTTATTCTTATTCTTCATATACTGCTCCTACCACAGCATCTAGCTATACTGTACTAATATACATTAATACATGCAGTATTTTGTTAAAGGATGCATGAGGTTATTTTACTTTTAAACTGTAGGGATAGAAGTCAATATAAGTTTTGTCTGTTACTTCAGTAATGACAGGGTCTGAATCCAGTAATACTTGCTCCCTCATGCAATCTTTCAACTCAAATAAGGAATGTTACCGAAGTCAGAAAGGCTACTCATGTAAATAAGGACTACTTGCATGGTGTTTCCAAGATCAGAACACACTGGTATGAACAAGCATTCAGAGGACCTGGCTCAGGTTTGGGGAGCTTAGTCTAAGCCACCTAAACCTGAATTGGCATCTCTCCTTGAAAGTGTTTGCTGCTTTCCAGGAGGAGGTGCAGGGACTTGGAAACAAGTAAGTGTGAGGTGTGGGTGAGGGGCTGGTGGATCTAGGGTCAGGTCTGTGGGAGGGGGGTTGGTGGATCTGGAGTGGGAGCGCTAGTTGGGGCAGAATAAAAATAGCCCAATCAAGTTGGGAGGTGGGGGGACGGGGGTTGGGGAAGATAAAAACAGCACAGCTCTAGGACTGTCGCCTGTGTTTTCCCAGACCTTGTGCTGTGTAAAAAATGTATGCAAGCATTCATTAACACATGCTGTTCTAAAATTAATTCTCATCTGATGAGAACTAAGTTGAGAAGGGGCATACTGTTGTTAGGGTGGCCTAAGCCCTGTAAACACTTACACACCCAGGCATTTAGATCACTCTAAACAGGGTTAAAGTAATCCAAATATAATACTTATTCATACCTGTTGTCTGTATCAATTTAAAAACCCATTGATGTTTTCCTAGCCAGTTTTGTACCAGGCTAATGTGCTAGCCTGGGCCCAAAATAGAGGAGAAAATTCTACAAATCAGGAATATGTATGTTGTAATGTTGCTAGAATTAGTCAAAGGGAATTTGGAGAACTCTTTTCTTACCCATTTCTTTGCATGGAATATTTCCAATTGACTTTACTCACTCTAAACTGATTTCAAATTCCACTTGCATATTACAAGAAATCTGACAAATGTAATCGTTTTTGTAGCATTGTATGTTTCTAATGTGGGACAAAAGATCAAGAACCTGGGATGGGTTAGGGGAAGAGCAAGACCAATTACTCTTTGTTACTGTGCTTTGGAACACTGTGTGGACCTTGCACTTGCTTTCTGCCAGTAGGAATATAGGACAGTTAATTTCCTTGGAAAGCTTTATGAGGCTCAAAAAGATTGCTTGGTTTCTTTTCTTTTTTTTTTTAATGTTTATGCTCCTTGTTTGGGAAAAGCTCCTCACTGAGCTCTCTCTGATTGTGGATATAGGTGTATCTTTATAAAATCATTGTTATTTGCAAAATTTGGAGGTAAGATTTGCAAAGCTGTTTGGGGGTTGAAGATAGAGCGATAACTAGTGAGATTTTCAATAGCAGCTCAGTGCATAAAGAATTAGTACATAGATGCTTTCGAAAATCCCAATATCCCCTGATCTGTGTCTTTAGGAACCTAAATACCTTTAGAACTCTAGCTATAATTTGTGTAAAAGATTGATTACTGCAGCTATAGAAGCAACTGAAGTTTTAAGGAATAAAACAGAGCTTCAGGAGCTAAGGTGTAACTGCCAACTAAACTTGTCCTTATTTTTTGGTCTTTAGCTATAGATTCCTGAGACTAGAACTCGTGGACGGGTGAGTCAGAATTCTGCTTTTCCACTCATCAGGCACCTGGTTTAAAGGAAGTGGAAGTGGGGAGAAGACAGAACCTCCTTCTGAAAATGTGATGGCTAGTCTGCTATCAGCTTTGAGGGAGACTTAGAAGGTTAAGTGCCTAACTCACTTCTGAAGGATCTTTGTCTCCTATGTCACTTTGCAATCAAGGCGCCTATGTATTTAAAAGTTAGGCACTGCTTTACCTTAAATGTAAAAATCTGCATTCCAGGGTAGAGCACAGATACTGGAGAAAAAATGGTGAATGGTAGTGTCTTCTATTTATAGATTGGGACCTATTGAAATAATAATTTCACAGTTTTCACAGAAACTGTGATTTTGGTTGGGCTGTGCATAAAAGTGCAGGCTCCAAACTTTTGGGGGCCTTCCTGAAAAAAAATTACTGAAAATAAAATGCTGCCTCCCTAGGGGAGCCAGTGAACCTTGTGGCTGTTGTGGTCCAGCTGCACAGCCCACGGGGGGGCGGGGTGGGGGGGTGGGAAGGGAAAGAGCTGCCTACCTAACAGGATGGCTCCCACCCCTGTCCTGACCACTGATTGGCTGTGTGGGAAATTGGTGGCAAGGTGTGTGGGCCGTATGACAGACTACTCTTCCAGCCAATCAGTGGCAAAGGGTGGGGCTGCAGCAGACCTTGGCCAATCAGAAGCATGGGAAGGTGGGGGGAGTGGTTGCCAGCCCTGGGATTTGCCTGTGAAATCAGCTGGCAGTCTTCTCAAGTCTCCCCATTTATAAAGACTAAGACACTACAGAAATTGGGATGTCAGCAGGAACTATAACCCTGGTGCCCCCCCCCCACCTCCTAAGTTTAGGGAGCCATCTTCCTCCTTGTTCCTTTTCTCTGGACCCATGAATATTGAATTATTTTCTGCACAGTGATACAGATTCATTGTAAGTGTGGGAGAGTGCCTCCACCCAGACGAGTCTGGCGCTTAGAGCCTGCCTGAGATGAAGAAAATGAGAACTCAAATCCTCTCTGCCAGGGGAAGGAATTAAACCCCAGCCATCCACTTTCTGAACAAATGCTTTAACTGTTTGGGCATTATATAATTGGGCCTGGCTACACGTTACACTGTGAGCTGCATAAATGTTGACTAGTTTCAGTGCTAGCTCGAGTTTAGAGCAGTCACACATTCAGCCTAGGAGGGGCCTGGGGGCAGAAAGGTAAGTAACCTCAGTCCCTTCCATTGTGCCCCCACCTTCTCCCTGGGGGCTCCCATGGGCCATCCCCTGCTCCTTGGGGGTCCCCTAAAGCCACCCTCTACTGCTTGCCTGTGACTGCCTGTGTTGTCTATCTTGGGGAAGCAAGCAGAGAAGGGTTGACCTGCCTGCCTGGGCTCTGCTGCAGCTCGGCTGTTGATCTCCAGGCTGAGCTAGGCCCAGAGAACAGCAGCCCTGGCAGAAACTATGTCGGCAGGTTAACCCTTCCCTACCTGCTCCTCTGGGACAGACAGCACAGGCAGCCACAAGTAAGCAGGAGGAAGGATGGGGAGAGGGCAGTGAGCAGGGATCTGGGGTATGGAGGTGGGTGGGTGGGGGTAGCGGGCCTGATCCGAGCCAGCTAGGGAGGGGGAAAGTCAGGTATTTACAGTCTAGGCTATATCTTAGTGGAGTCATCCCTAGGGGTGTGCAGGGTCTGAGGCATTACAGCCTGTGTGGGGCCTGCGCTGTGGGGGGATGGTGAGCAGCCAGAGCACAGAAGAGGAGGTGGCCAGCAGTGTACAGTGACCACACAGAGTGGTGGTGCCCTCAGTGAGGTCTGTATAGTACTGTCTTTAGCCCCCCCCCAAAGCACAGGGTCCAGGGCGGTTGCCCCAATTCTCTGCCCCCCCTCACCAAAGGACGGCTCTGCATCTTAATGTAACATGAGCTGGATAACACAGTTTAGAAATAATCCTTCCCTAGAATAACATAGTTTTGAGTGACTTAATGAGTGCTTAAAACTAGTTTCAGGTGCTAATGTGTGGACAATACAGGTGTTAAGAGCTTCAAGGGGTTGCATGAAATGATCATGTAACAAGCCCCATTGGAGCTGGGGAGAGGAGGAAGGAAGTAAAGGGTAGGCACAGCTGCATTTTGAGAGGATCTCAGACTTGTGGGGATGTGCTAGGAGTGCTCTGAAAATGTGTATTGAATTAAGCCCCTAAGGGAGCATGAGGAGAGAGGAGTTCCTAGCTTCTATATTTTGTTCAAGCTGAGGGATGTACTAGGCATTGAGCGGCTTAGTCCTGTCAACACTTGGAGAGTACTGGCCCCATCCAGAGGTGTACTTCTATGTTCTTTGGGAACTTAAAAGTAAAAATCGGGGGTATCTATAGTTAAGGTGTCTCCTGGATTAGGCAGTAGGTGGGTGAAGTTTGTCAGAAACACAGCTTTGGATTTCAGTGCCTAAATTCTGCCTAAGTTCCAGTGTAGGTAGCTGAGCCCCCTTTTTTATATCCCATCCATAGGTGCTTCAGAACATTTTACCTTTGGATAACAGTACAGAGTATAATAGCTGTTCACCACAGATAAATGATTAAAATGTGGGGTTGATCAACCCACTTTGGTGTAAGAATAGAAAGAAGGAAAAAACTAGTGGTTACTCCAAATACAAGATGGCAGATGATAAAACATCTTTCAGAACACGGCCTCTTCTTCCTCTTAGAAAAAATTCCATGAAAATATAGAGAACAAGTAGAAATTTTCTTTCCCAAGTAATTTTTTAACCTTTCCAGCTGCTTTTTTTTTGTGGAAAATCAAGTCTCGATATGTCTGTTACTTTGCACTTCACAGAAAGGAGGTTGTATGTTGGCACATTTGTGATTTGCCGTATAATCAATATTTAACTATCTCAAAGCTTTATATCATCACCCATCCCCACATATTTGAGTACCTTGCACATAAAATCAACAGTGAGCTCCCTGTTTGACTTCTTGGAGTCTCCTACTTGAAGCTGTTTTGGAGACCAGGGTTTTATTTTATAATTTTTAGATGACTTTTTTGTTGATGGGTCAGGGTAAGGATTTATAGTAAAGAAGGTCCTTTCAGTGTTGATAGAGTCATTCTGAATGGTGGAAAAGACTTTTCAAAGTGGAGTCTTTTCCTTTGTTTTCTAAGGACAGTCATATTCTGGTTTTAATGAAAAAGCCTTCTATTATCTCTTTCTCTATTGCTTCCTGTGGCAGGCAGGGTCATTTTGTGCTTCTCTGTAGTTGTGCCACCTGAGAATTTAAACAATTCTCTAAAATAATTTGTGGAGATATAGAAACAGCAAAGGCCATAGAGCTATCTGAAAGGGTTATAAATCTTGGAGTGAATTTTAGCACTGGTGAATTTTATAACAGACTGAGGTAGTTGGCATATCTATAAAAGACAGAGTACAGCGGAACAGAAAGAAATGGGGACTCCAAGGACAGATGATGTTATAGTCAAGTCCTGCAGCCGTTGAAGGCAGTTAGGCCTAGGCATGTGGATGGATGGGGTTTATACATCTGAATTGTTGGGCCAAAGTAACATATTTCTAATACCTATTTGACACTGAAGCAGAGCATCATTTTCTGTTCTAGTGATTTCATCTTGGACCACACTGGATACTGGCCCTATTACTTATTTGGGGCAGGGTGGTGCGGATCAGGGCTGGGGGATGTTGTGGCTTGGGAGTGCTGCTCAAAGCTATCAGGGCTGCTCAGTGCCACAAAGTGGCAGGGGCAGATAGAAGGGGGACAGCCACAGCTGGACCCATATCCTGGTAAGTGAATAGGGCAGGTGGAGTTCAATTTTCCATGATAAAATAACCAAAATTAAATGCCAAAATATATAGATATTCAGAATTTATTCCATTATAATGATTGAGGCACTGGTAAGCTTTAAAAATCACTTTAAAATTGTAAATATATCAATAAAACATAGTGGTCAGCTGATACCTATATATATATATAGCAGTGTTTAATTTTAATCACTGGAAAATGTGGTTCCGGGCTTTTAAAATCAGATAATTTGGTATTTTTTATTAGAGAAAACCAGGCTCCCTGAACCCATCATGGACCTATAGGTTAATATCAGTTTATTTTCTTGGGTCATGGTGATATATCTATTTTGTACCTTTCCTTCCTTTCCCCACCAGTCCATTTTTCTTTAACAAGCATTAACAATAATTTAAAACATTTAAAAACAAGTATTTAAATAAATCAGTAGGTGGATCTCTATTTAAATAGCATACCAACTAATTCATGTAAATACAAGTGGTCTCTTTGAAATAGCCTAGTACTTGGGTTAAAATTCTCCCACAGAGCAGACCATTATATGGAATTCATGCCGTGGGAGAATTAAGCAAACTTCACTGTAATTCGCTGTCAGAACAGAAGATTATATCCCCTCAGTTCAGGAGTTATGTTATGTATAGAGTAAAAAAACAAAACAAAAAACTTTTCTCTTGCTGATTGATGATTATTCAAGTACACCCTCTGTGACATTGCTCAATCAGCAATGAACTTAAACCTTATGACTCCAACCTTGTTCTGACTTGCTCTGATGTAAATGAGAAGAAACATCAGATGCTGACTCCCTAAAGTAACTCCAGGTAGATTTCAAAGGAACTGAAAGATCATATACCACCCCCTCTTTACACCCCAGTACCAGCATTAGGGATGATATTGTTGGGGATAGTCTTGCTTTGAGCAGGGGGTTGGACTAGATGACTTCCTGCAGTCCCTTCCAACCCAAACTTTCTATGAATCTAAAATATGATATATTTGACTGCTACTTGACTTTGAATATTGTTTTACTACAACTTCAAACACAATTGTCCATTCCTACTAATGTTTGCATTCCTCTTATTGAGGTTCATTGTTTAATTTTTCATATGACAGGAGAGATCTTAAACCATAAGGGGCTGGGAGACCAATAGGCCAATACATGGTAATTGATTACTTGAGTGAAGGTATTGAAAAATACTGAAGAGATGCACAACATTGTGTGTGTATGGGGGGGGGGAGGCGTTAAAGTCAGGGCAGAACGAGGTAACTGGGAGGGAAGAGGAAACCTTGTCTTTCAGAGACAGAATCCCATATTTTGCTTCATTGAATGTCTGTTTGTGTTGGATTAAAAAAATGATTATACCCAAGTTGTACCGTACTTTTACTACAAAACCACTTCTTCCATTGTCTTTATGGATACTAGTGCATGAGGGCTTAATCTGACAGTGAATAAGGAAGATGAGGAAGAAAACAGTCTACATGATAATGGTCAAGGGTATGAATAAATTTGAAGAATTTAACATTGTTTATCTAAGGTAGGAAGGAGTTCCTGACTTTCCTTTGACTGGAAGTAATACATCTCTATATAATGGACCCATAATTGCATTGCAAAGCTGTAGTTGAAAAAATGTAATGGGAATGAGTTAAGTTTCCATCATCTCTTAGTGCCTAGATTTTCAGTCATTTGTCACAAAGGTATACCTTGTAATGCCTACGGTGTGATGATTTGGCCTGTAATAAGAATAAGCAGCTATTTTTATTCACCTCTTTCACAAGTCCTAAAAGAAAGTTCAACAATTCTAAATTAAAAATAAATTAACTGATAAAGGAGTTCAGTATATTACATTTTTGATGTCTTCTTCCAGTGTCAGAGATTATATAAAGAATAGGCAATGGACTACAACAATAGTCAGGCCAGATGCCTCTTGGTCTGTTACTGTTACCATGTAAACCAGTACCACCGTGGTGGACTGTCAGTGAATAAACTGGCACCCCCACCTGGGTTAGCCTGAGTAAGGAGGGTGTGTGGACACCCAGCAGGACTAAAAAAAAGACCTGTCAAAGGGTGATGAGTTCCCTGTGAGTAAATGGTCATCCATACCTGGAGAGAAGATGGGTGTCACCCATAGGTGCCACCAGGTCACTTTGCCCAAAAAATCACCAATGATGCAAAGCTACTCAGCTAACCTCATGTACAGTGGAGGATGCTTGTTACAGCATCTAAAGTGCCCCAATGGTTGCAGTGGCCTCCGGATTGACTTGAATGGAGTGCAATAGACTGTAAATCCATCCCTGTGATGTCAAGAAAAAGAGAAATGTTACAGTATATATATGTAATTTATGTCCAGTACAACTGTTGGATTGTAATCCCTCCAACATGGACATCCAATATTTGACTTTTATAATGGCTTAGATTGGTCACAAACTTCTAGTTCAGGGAAGTTCTCTGGATATCTCTGGGAGCTGATAGATTCCTAAGGCTGTTTCCCATTGTAGGGTCAATAGCATTTAATAAAGAACTACTGTATCTTGTTTATTTTTGCACACTGCTGTTCTGCTTAATGAAGGAAAGAAGGAAAAGACCACTCATGGAAATTATGTTTCATTTTAATTGTCCTATCCAGAGAGAATGTGTACCAGAATGACATACTTGCTCAGAAGTAAAATTATCCAGACAAATAGGATAACAGTGAGTTATTTTTTTGCAGATAAAAACTCAAGTCATTTCACAAATGAAATGCAAAGTCAAAGCTTAGAATCAAGAGTTGACTATTCAAGCTTAATATCAGTTTGATAGCAGTCCTAGTAGTCGTAGGCAACTGTTGATCCTTCTGGATCATGATGTATACATGAGAAGTCACCAGGGCTTTCCATGTGTATGCTTAGACAGGAGTATGGAGGAGTGGAGACTGGCCAGACCTTGCACCCCCAGGCTTTTAGATAATTGAGACAGTATACAAAATGAAGTCTGCTTTTATTTACCTACTTTGTTTTAGGTTTTCCAAGTGAACTCTTTCTGCCCTTGCCCTCTGCCTCACTTGGTTCTTTTACCAGCTCATTTCTGAAGGAGGTAGGACTACACTAGCTCTGTCTGTTCCTTATAGTTAGTACGTGTAAGCACCTGCTTAGGGTCAGCAAAATAAACTCTCTCGCTACTAATTCTACCCTGACTGCTTGAATTTTTGTTTGCTAGGGAGTGTAAAATGCAACGTTCACTGGCCAGAAAGGTCCTCAAATGGTTTGTCCTTATGTTACTAGCTCTAAGTAAGGCTCTTGAATTCTGTATTGTACAGTATATCAGGTGGTACACACTACTAGAACTGACATTTTAATGTGTTTTTTGGCATTCAGGAAACTATCAGCAAATCCAGTATGCCTGGTGAGTTACAGACCCAAACTTTAACTAAACTTTCCAAAAATCTGTTACTTCAAACTCTTCTTGTGTTATGTGATGTTGATCTCTGGGATGCTTGTCAGCTCTGATGCTGACAACTGAGAATCAAACAAGCTGGATTAGGAGGAAGCAAAGCTGTCAGGCTAGGAAGGATGGGCCAGGTAAAGAAGAAAGCCAACCGAGGTTGATGTGGTACATGCAGCAAAATCTCAACAGGTGTAGGATGTTACCCAAATAACATTACTTTATGTTACAAGCTGTGCAATGTAATAATGCATTTCTATCTGCTTTGACAGTCTCAGCCTTCAGTCTCATGCTTAATAAAGCACTAAGACCCATATTATGCTCCCTGTTGTGCCTCACTGCTTAATTATACAGTATCTGTTTGATATTTGATCATACGTTCTGCAGGAACAGTTTTGGAAGTAATTGCTCTACATGAGAACAGAATTATTTTAGACTGGTTTACATCACCAATTTCCTGACTGACATTTGAGCTGAAGGAGAAACACACTGAATTATCAATTCATTAATAAAGTTGACATGTAGATTGCAGAGAAGAATCAAGGCACCCTTCCATTACAGATTTTGAGCAACAGTTTTCCAAAGAAAAAAAGGTTTCAAACACAGGATTTTTGTTTGGATATTTTTAATGCATGTTATATACATGAAAAAGCAAACTCTTATCTGGGGCAAAGATCTGGGGCATAGAAAAACTCCTTGGTGTGTTCCCTTCCTTCATGTTGCTTTTTCTATTGCAGCCTCCAATGAACACAGAGCTCATGGGTTGTGCTCTGGGAAGGAGACTGGTTCATTCTACTTACCTGCTTAGAACACCTCTATAGAACAGGGGAGAAACACTGGAGATCTGGTTGCCTTATTGTTCAGAAAGGGTCACGGTGGGAGCTTACCTGGCCTAGTCCTCTGCCTCAGCAAGAACTGTTCTTGCTGTTACCGCCACATTTCTATAAATAGCCTCCTATTCGAATGCCTTATTTCTATGATTTGCAGATGCTGAGACCAGTAATGTTTAAAGAACCTACTAAAATCAGGTGCTTCTTGTTTTGGGCACCCAGCATGAATGGCCTTAATAATTTGGTGTTCACTTCCCCTAAATATTGTGTTGTCTCAGTGAGGCCCTTATTAAT
Source organism: Caiman crocodilus (assembly GCA_030014935.1). NCBI lineage: Eukaryota > Metazoa > Chordata > Crocodylia > Alligatoridae > Caiman > Caiman crocodilus. The sequence goes on along the minus strand of JAGPOW010001918.1, from coordinate 39,165,743 downwards.
AGTGGGCAGTTGAGCTGAAAATGTGGTATGCTTTTTTGTGAAAAACTGCACATTTTCTGTGATTTTTTTTTTGCCCCTCAAAAATGATGAGAATAAAAAAGGTCTCTTCCAGTTTTTTATGTTTTTAATTTGTAATGAAAAATTAGAAGTCATCCAGCACTTCCCTTCAAAAATTTCCAACTAAAGTTCATTATGGTAAGAAGAAAGTTTTTAATTTAATTTTCTTGAAGACCCATTTTATCAAGTCAAAGTGCTCACTATTGAAAATATTATTTTATTAATGGTGCTTATTACCATATCCAGCAGAACACTGGATAAAATATTTGAAATTTTTTATCTGAATTTGCCAGAAGTGAAGAATTCAAAGGCATAAGTTTAATGTCATGAACATGAAATAAAAACTTAATTTTAGCCAAAAATGGCAGAAAAAAATATTTGAAGTTTATGCTCAATAAAAACAAACAACCCCCTGAAAAAAAACAAAAAATCAGTTTCAGTTATAATTTTCTAATATGAAACAGCAACAAAATACTGCTGTGAACTTTCTAGACCTATTCATTGATGCGTTAGAAATAGATTGAATTTATAAATACACATTTTGCCAGCAATTGGTCATTAGTTTGTTACTGGTAATACTTGGTCTTATTTTCAGTGTGTAGTAATAACCATTTCAATTGTGTACTGGATTTATTTGGAAGTAGACAAATATTTAAAAAAAGATAATATTCCTAACAGGCCAAAAAAAAAAAGAATCTTTAAAACACACCTCATGGAAAGATTAACAGAGATCAAAATACAGTAATTTTGAAGATGATAATTCATATATTCCATTCAAGTCCATGCATGTAAGCTATTCATCTTTTTGTAGAGTGCAAAGAATTATGTAAGATCAGAATCTGACCCCACTTGTTTAAGTTATGTTCAGAAGCAAATCTACATTTTAGATTTAACTCTTACCTATACTTTCTTTTAAACTGTGGATTAAATTGTATGGGTTAAATTATGCTCTGTTAAATTTGACTGATTGTTAATATTGTAATAAACTATTAAATTACTTAATTGTGGGAGCAGTTTTAAGCAGCTTGCATAATATTATGTGATTAATTCATTAGCAAATTAATTTGTTATATGTGGTTATAATTAGTTAATGTTTGTATGGTGCTTTGCTGATGTAATATACTATGTATGTGCTAGGTATTTTCATTATTATTATTATTATTATTATAATGAAATAATATGAGCTTCTGAAGTGTTTGTGTTGTGTACCTGTGTTATATGTGTCAGATCTGCTTTTAAATTTCTGACAAGTCTCAGCCATGCTAAGCTTATATTACTGTTGTGGTACAAGGTAACCAGAGCTGAAGCCAAACACCTGACCATAGTATTTGAAAGTATTATACCATGTTTTAGTTGGGAGGCGTAGGACTATGAGTAAAAAGAATCAAGCCTCTCAAGGAATAAAATTGTAAAGAAACTATTGTGTTGATTTGTCAACAATAAGGAGTTTTCTAATTTAGTTTCATGATTTGGGGGAGAGAGGGGGGAGTTGTGTGTGCGTGTGTGTGTGTTTTTTAAATACCTACTTGCAGGCCTGTATTCTATTATGAGTTAGTATCCTGTTCTCTTAGGGTATTTGCAAACATTCTTTGTACCCCATTTATGGTCGTGAATCTTAGGTTTGATCAGGAGTGGCCTGTGTACATGTTTGCTGATTCTGGGACCAGATCCAAGTAAATCAGGGTTGGGGGCAGAGTGGGTTGGCTTGGGGTGTGGGAGAAGCCTAGTGGGTCTGTGGGGTGGGGCTGGGGGATAGGGTTGTTTGTCTGGAGGCATGGGAATAGGGGACTAAAAAGGACCTGGTCAGGGTGGGGGTGGTAGAAGGGGTGCAGTCCCAGAGCTAGGGCTAGGAGCTGGGCTTTCCCAGTCTTGGGGATGCACTCTGAACACATATATATGTTCAGTAGATGGGGTTAACTCATTCCTTAGCTAACTAAGTTCACCTCTTTGGATGATCAGACTGGCCATTTTTAACCTCCCTGAACATGTGTATAGATTGGCACTTAGATGCACCTAACTCTGGTTAAGTTAATTGAACTATAATGCCTACACATACCCTTAATATAATCTGTTGAAACCCTGCTATATGTTAACAGAGATTTCATTCATGATAGTTTTATTTTAGGCACCATTCTTTCAAAGATTTCAATTTGTGGGAATTTCTATGAAATGATTTGCATGCATAAAATTGTATATGTGTCCAATTAATTGTAAAAGCAGGGCTGTAGTCACTACTGAAAATGGGATTACAGTTATGGATGAACCTAGCTATTCATAATATTATAACAAAAATTTTGCACTTCAGGCTGAGAACTTTTTTTGCAAAATGGGAGCAAATATTTAAAGATTGTAGGGGGAACTAATGCTGAAGGTTCATCCTTCACAGGCAAAGACGACCACATCTTGGTGGGGGAGGGGGAGAGAAAAGAAGCGGGAAAGACACAGGGAGGGAGACATGAAAAAAGGAGAAAGGAGAAAAGAGAGAGAGGAAAGACAAAGGGGGGCTGGAGACTAGGTCGCATGTGTGCATAGGTGATTTATAAGCCCAATCTTGGCCTTGAACAGTCTGTTGCAGCAGGGGCAGGAAAGCAATGAGCACTGGGTATGAGAAGTTTTTTTCTTGGCCACATGTTTCTTCATTGCTTCTGCTGTGTGTTGCTGTTTGAAGGACAGTGTTCCATTCTGGATTGATGACCTCCAGGATGGTCATGAGCAATTTGCTCCCACAACTCCAGGTCAATGCCAAACTGTTTAGGGACACCTTTAGGGAGTCCTTGTACTGATTATTTGGTGCACCACAAAAACATACTCCATTTGACAGTTTACTGTAGAAGATTTTCTTTGGAAGGTGAGTGACAGGCATTCTTGAAAGGTGGTTGGCCCATCTTAGATGTGTCAGTTTCAGTAGAGTGTGAATGCAGAGGAGAGCTTATCTTCTGAGCACCTTCGTGTCCAGAATCTTGCCCTGTCATTTGATCTTCAGTATCTTTCTTGGGCAGCACAAATGGAAGCGCTTTAGTTTCTCAACATGACGCTGGTAGACAGTCCACCTTTGCTGGGCATAAAGGAGGGTCAGGAGAAAGACAGCTTTGTATACCTTCAGTTTCATTGATATTCTGATGCCTCTGCAGTCCCACACTGACTTGGAGAGTCTGCCAAAGGTCATGTTAGCTTTTGCTAGTCTTGCATTGATTTCATCGTCAATGCAGGTGATCCCATTGCAAGGGAAAAGGGGGAAGGGGCCAAAAACAGAGAATCTTCCTAGGCTAACCAGAGAAATCCAGGGGAGCCTAAAAAAGAATCATATAGGCAGGGAAAGCAGGGGGAAACTACCAAGGAGGAGAATACATACTTGTCCCGCACTTGCAAGAGGCAGTTAGAAAGAGGCCAAAGCAACTACAGAGCTGGGGCTGGCAACACAAATCAAAGACAACAAAAAGTCTTTGTTGTCTTTAAATTAGGCTCGTCAGGGGGAGGGGAAGGTGAGGGCGGAGGAAGCTGTGGACCACCAAACCATGTGGCACCCACAGGGACAGCCCAGCCTGAAGAAGGAGAACCTTGGGAACCTGCAAGCCATGGAGTGGCCAGCAGTACAGCACAGGTAAGCAATAAGCAGGTAAGAAATAAAGGGCCCCTTGGGATTCGGAGCGGGGCGGCAGCAAAGGCACCAGTCACAGGGTTCAAGTGCCTGTATATAATGCTAGGAGCATGGGCAACAAGCAGGATGAACTAGTGCTCCTGCTTGCAGAAAACACTTATGATTTAGTAGGGCTAACAGAAACCTGGTGGGATTTGTCCCATGACTGGGTGGTACATATTGAGGGTTATAGGCTGTACAGAAAGGACAGGGTGGGGAAGAAAGGGGAAGGGGTTGCATTCTACAACAATGAACAATATACATTAACCCTCATCAAGACGGAACTGAAGGATGAGGAAGTAGAAGGATTGTGGGTTAGGTTACATGGGGGGCAAGAAGAAAGGGATTTGGTGGTAGGGGTCTGCTACAGACCTCGACATCAAGGGGAAGAAGTAGATTCGGGGCTCCTGAGGCAGCTCTTGGAGACCATAAAAGCTAAGGAGGAGGTAGCCATGGGGGACCTAAACTACCCAGACATCTGCTGGGAGACGCAGACAGCAAAGTCCACCATTCACGCAGGGTTCTAACCTGTGTACAGGACCTCCACCTGACACAGGAGGTACACGGTCCCACTAGAGGGAATGCCTTACTGGATCTGGTATTGGCAATAGAAGATGACATGGTAGGGGACCTACAGATCGGTGGCCATCTGGGGGAACAGTGATCACCTAATAATAGAATTCTTCATAAGACATTGAGTGGGTAAAGTAACTAGTAGGGTGAAAGTGCTAGACTTTAGGAAAGCTGATTTCAATGAACTCAAGCAATTAGTCAAGGACGCACTGCAGAGTAGGAGTTTTGAAGTGATGGGAGCCCAAGAAGAGTGGCTGTGCCTTAAGGAAATGATCCTTCAGGCACAAAGAGAGACAATCTCGATGCGAGGAAAAAGAGGGAAAGGGGCCAGGAGGCTTCCTTGGATGACCAAAGAAATCCAGGGCAGCCTAAGGGCCAAAAGGGGAGCACATAAAAAGTGGAAACAGGGAGAGATCACCAAAGAGGAGTATACCTCCTCTGCTCGCGCTTGTAGGGAGGCAGTTAGATGGGCCAAAGCTACCATGGAGCTGAGGATGGCATCCCA
>JAGPOW010001918.1:39086398-39160871 GCA_030014935.1 Caiman crocodilus | reverse complement strand
GGCTCCCAAGGGAGGTGGTGCTCTCCCCTACCCTGGGAGTCTTCAAGAGGAGGTTGGATATGCATCTAGGTGGGGTCATCTAGACCCAGCACTCTTTCCTACCTATGCAGGGGGTCGGACTCGATGATCTATTGAGGTCTCTTCCGACCCTAACATCTATGAATCTATGAATCTTTTCTTAGGCATGTAGGGAGGAAAAGGAAGGTTCAGGCCAGCATAGGGCCCCTACTGAAGAAGCAGAAGTAATTGGTGACAGACAGGGGGAACAAAGCTGAGATTTTCAATGAGTTTTTACCTAAGTGTTCCTGATACTGGGTCAGGATAAGTCTCCTAATGGGTTCTTAGATGGGAATCAGAGGGACATCAGCTTACCAACTGTTGGCTCTGATTTGATGTAGAGTCACTTGGATGGACTGGATGTGTACAAGTCAGCAGGCCCGGATGAGCTGCATCTGAGAATACTGAAAGAATTGGCCAGAGTCAAAGCCACTGGCCACTGGCACAGCTGTTTGAGTGATTGTGACACTCAAGTCAGGTTCTGGAAAGCTGGAAAAGGGACAATGTGGTCTCTATTTTCACGAAGGAGGGAAGGAGGATCTGAGTAATTATAGGCCAATCAGTCTTACCTCCATCCTTGGAAAAGTATTTGAAAAGATTAATATGGATCGTATTTGTTTGAGTCCAGTGGGAAACATAATGTAGCAGGGCAACCAGCATGGACTTGTAGCAGGTAGATCATGCCTGATGAACCTGGTTTCATTTTATGACCAGGTCACAAAACGCTTGGATGCAGAAATAGAGGTGGATGTCGTTTACTTGCATTTTAGGAAGGCCTTTGATACGGTATCTCATCCCATTCTCATAAATTAAGAGGCTGTGACTTTGATTACACAGTCTGGTGGGTGGCATATTGGCTTGGGAGTTGCACCCAGAGAATGGTACTAGATGGGTCAGTATCAACCTGGAAGAGTGTGGGCAGTGGGGTCCCACAGGGCTCGGTCCTTGGACCTGTACTCTCCGATGTCTTCATTATTCACTTAGATGTGTGTGTGAAGTATACTTTGTTCAAGTTTGCAAATGATACTAAATTGGGGGCTGAAGTGAACACTCTGAAGTTTAGAGAATGATTGCAGGCAGACCTGGACAGGTTAGAAAATTGGCCAGTACACAATAGGATGCAGTTCAATAAGGACAAATGCAGAGTGCTGCACCTAGGGCATAAAAATATCCAGCACACCTATTGGCTGGGAAATAATCTTCTCAGCAGCAGAGAAGCAGAAAGGGATCTCTGAGTCATAGTGGACTTCAAAATGAACATGAGTCATCAGTGTGATGAAATCATCAGCAAAGCTACCCACACTTTATCATGCACCAGTAGATGCATAACAAATAGAACTAGGGAAGTGACCTCTATCGGGCTTTGGACAGATTGCAGTTGGAGTACTGCATCCAGTTTTGGGTGCCGCACTTTAAGAAGCACATGGATAACCTTGAGAGGGTCCAGAGGAGTGCCGCTTGTATGGGTAAGGGTTTGAAGGCCAAGCCCTATGAGGGATCTTGTGGCTGCCTACAAATTTATTATGGGGGCACAGCAAGGAATTGGAGATGCTCTGTTCACAAGGGCACCTCTTGGGATAACAAGGAACAATGGTCACAAACTGACAAGAGAGCAGATTTAGGCTAGACATTGGGAAAACAATATTTATGGTAAAGGTGGCCAGAATTTGAAATGGGCTTCCAAGGGAGGTGGTGCTTACCCCTTTCATGGGGGGGCCTTTAAAAGAAGGTTGGATAGGTAACTGGCTGGGGTCATCTGATCCCAGCACTCTTTCCTGCCCAGGATGGGGGTCAGACTTGATGATCTATTGAGGTCCTTTCCGACCCTAGCATCTATGAATCTATGAGTTATTGATGTGGACAGCACGGGAGAGTGTATTGCCAAGATAGACAAACTTGCTGACCATTGACACTTTTTGGCCTTTAACTGAGACGTGTGATTCCCGGGGTGTTGTTCCAGGTACAGGTTGAAACATCTCTTCCATTTTTTCATGTTAATAGTGAGTCCAAAGTTATCACAGGCTGACGAGAATAGGTCCATAAACCGTTGCATGTCAGCCTGTGAGCCCGTGCATAATGAACAGCCGTCAGAGAAGTTGCGAAGCATGGCTGTCTGGAAGTTGGAACTTGCTCTGAGCCTGTGCAGCTTGATCATGTTTCTGTCAAAATGGTACCTGATCCCCATACTAAGGTCATCATCTTGAAAGGCATCCAACAGCATGGCAGAGAATACCATGCCAAAGAGGGTAGTTGCGAGAACACAGCCCTGCTTGATGCTACATGTGACTGGGAAGGGGTCAGAATATTTGCTATTCACAAGGATGCATGCCATCATGCCACCATGGAACTGTTGAACCATATTTATGAATTTTCCAGGGCATCTGTACTTCTTCATGATTTCCCAGGGTGCTTCCTGGTTCACCATGTCAAAGACTTTGGTTAGGTCAACGAATATGAGGAGAAATTCAACGTTCTGAACTTATACAAGCTTTTTGTTCCATCTGCTACTTAATACTGCTGTGTCTACTTCTCCCCCAGAGCCTTAGGAAGTTACTGTGATACCTGACAGATTGACTATATCTAGGGATCTACCAAATTTATGGCACTCTGCAGAGTGTGCAGAGGCTCCTTTAATCTTGCATTTCCCCTGCACATGCATTTCCTCTTGCCCCCCACCATCTGGTGCTGATTAGCGGAGGATGCTGCCACTCCCTCCTGATCAGCGGAGAAGCTAAAATCACAGTTTTAAACATGGCACAGTTTTTGCTTCCCTGCCAGTCAGCAGCAAACAGCAGGGCCATCCAGGGCCCCACAGCCAGTCAGTGACGGAAGGTAAAAATGGTACCATATTTAAAATCCAGTGTTTCCCTACTTGCTGATCAGAAACGAGCCATAAGTGGGGGAACTGCACCAATCAGTGGGGCAGGGGGGAATGTGAGAGAACCTGCAAGAATAAAGGAGCCACAGAACACCACATTCCCGCCAGGAATTCAGTCAGTCCCCATCTATGTCTATCCAACCATGCAGTTGGGCCAATAAAAGATAACATCCACAAGAATTCTTACCTTTTGCATATTTCCAGGATCCTTGGCAATGGCATCACCTCAACACTACCATTTCAAAACTGTGAAAGTTTCAGAGTAGACACAACACAACAAATTAATATATGAAAAATGTTTAGCAATTTTTTTGGTCCTCAACATTTTCTAGATAACTCAGAAACATCTCAATGCATACTCGTGTGTGGGATTTCACTAAAGTAGTATCACAGATTTGACATATCAAATACCTGATTGTTGAATACTTGAAAGGAACCATCATCAATTAATTAACTGGTGTAATTAACTGGCATAATACAATCTGTGAATTTTAAAATAGGTTTTCAGGTCCTAAAGATAAAATATGTGAAAATAGGCCCTTGTGATGACTTCTGCTTCTATTTGATAGATGAGAGAACAGATACGTGAGGTGAGGTTACTCACCAAAGGTCACATGCACAGCATAGCAGGGTAAAGAACCAAGGTTTAGTGAAGTACTTTGCCTGTAGGAACCAAGACCGATTCATGCAAGAGCTTCATAGCTATCTTAATAACCCCTTTTGCCCATGTTAGGCTTGTACTAAATACTGCTCAGCAAGTACAGAAGATGTTGGTTTAGATTTCCAAGCATTCTCTCCAAAACCAAAGAGTTTATTTGTTGATGTGCCCTGATTTCAGTTTGTCTAGCCTGTTGTAGATCACAATGATAATGGGTCAAACCCAGCCTATCTTTCTTTGTTTGCAAAGCAGCACAACTGGTGAAATACCACTCTTTGGTAGGGCTGTGTACATACTCTGAATAATCTAGATAATGGTCCATATAAATCCCTGGACAAGAAGGCATGGGTGGTTTAAGGGTCTGCTGCCACATTGATTCATCACCTTTCCTCTCTATTCCCACGTGATGGCCAAGTTAGTGGACTAGATAGACTACTTCACATATAGGGCTAATATAGTTGCTGCAGTGTTTCTCTGTTGGCATCCTGAGGTGAAGACCTCCTTCTCAGAATGTAATCCTAAAGCTTTGTCCAGCTGTTTGGGAAGACTACTTGTGCCTGGATATTAATCAGTGTGGTAGAGCTGCACAGACATTTGGTTAGTTCCATTAGTTATCTGGCCAGGGCACTGAAAATATGTTTGTTTTAGATCCAGAAGCATTTGTGGGTCAGTCTTTCAAAAGAGTGCACTAACCTTTCTCTAGGTCAGAGGATAGGCATATACAGATTTTGGGCTTAAGCAGGTTCTATTGTAGTCATTTTAATTTTTCACCCTCTGTGGAGCTAGATCATTGAGCACATTTGTATTTGACTATGTCAAATCAAAGGTTAAATAATGGACAACAAGTGGCTTAGTTTTATTAATTTCAATAGCATGGGTCCTCCAATCAGTGCTCTCTTTCAGTAATTATCTTATACTTCAACATCCACCCTTCACCCTTATCCTTCACCTTCACCCTTTTTTTCCCCAATTCAAAGTGCTTTCCCCAGCCTATTAAAGAAATTAGCAATGACTGGTCACTTTTCATGAAATGATGCTGTCAGGTTCCAACTAATACTGATTTGAGTTCTAGGGATAAAAATAAGCAGGGATCCAGCTTACGTAGCAACCCCCATAGATTTGCAGTGATATAATTATAATCATGGTTGCCATTAAGCACTAATTAGAACTCTTAATTAGTTAAGCACTGGAATAAGCCTGCCTTGAATCTGTTGTATTTTTTTTTTTTTTTATTGGGAAATAGGGAGGGAAAATTAGAGCCAGGATTATTTAATTTATTCATTCACATAAGCCTGAGCAGCTCTGGATCTATTTCAGTTGTGTTTTTTATGTCATGAAAGCTTACAGTTCACTTCCTTTGATTATACAGATGAGGGCTGTAGTTCAACTGTATGCATCTGTCCTGTAGATAGAATTTATGAGTCCTTGGGTACGTTGTTCCATAATATAATTGTCACCCTACTATTAAAGTCAACAGAAAATTTGCCTTCTGGTCAGAGCAGAAGCAGTTCCTGAAAGTCAGAATTTTGCTTTTCTGATGGTGAGGCAAATGTAGTGAAAAGTCTACAGGGCCTGTAATATATATACACTTTCTCATGTCCTGTACAGTGATTGTGATGGGGATTTTGTTGTTTTGTCTCATGGCAAGAAAACTTCCCTCAGTGAAGAACTTAAGAGGCAGTTTGCAGAAAGGGTATTTTCCACTGTTAGGGCTTGTACTTTGATATTAATTTTAGCAGGGATGATAAATGGTGCCCTAAGCTTCTGCAGATGAGGGGTGCTAGGCTAGGAGTGAATTTCTGTATAGCTGAGGATCTGAAGGAGGTTGCAATTCAGTCCCCTGCCCTAGCTTTAAGAGCTTGGAGCCTGAACATTTCAATGCAAATTCTGCCCCAGAGTGGTAGTGATTTCTTCTCTCTTTTCTGTGAAGTCCTGGAGATTCAGAAATTTCTTTTTTGGCATCTAGTTTATTATTGGTTGAGTTGGCTCAAGCTTTTAGTGTCAACACAATGTTAATTAGAACCTCACCAGGTCATGTTGCCTTGTAAAATAGATACATATCTTGTAACATATATTTCCTATCTCAAAGATATTTTTTTTTAGTTTAAACAGTCAAAACAGGCAAAAGGAATCACCACTCTTTAATTAGGTGAAATACCCACTGACTTTTGGTACCTAAGTATATGGAATTCTTACTGTATTGAAAAGAACAATTACAAGGCTATCTTTGAACAGAATCAAGATTTTATACTGTAAACTCTTCAGGACAGGGCATACAGGTAAAATCCTACTGAAGTTGAAGGGAGGATTACACATTTTCTCTTACTTTGTGCATATACAGTACCTACCACATTGGCTTTAGTCTCAACTGCAGTTACTGTAATGCAAATGGTGATCACCCAAAGTGAATATAACTATGGATACCAAGCTACTGTAGTCACTAAAAGGCAGGAAATGGAAGGTTAGGAATACATGCAACTGAGAGAAAAAGGAAGTGCCTTTGTACAAATAAAGTGTCAGATATCATTGTGTATATCATTTCCAGAATTTCTCATATAAAATCTTTTTTAAGTGCCCTTCACAATTTTAATTTCTTAAATTTGTTATTTGGAATTTATTTTTTCTTATTTATACTGTAAACATTTTTTATCCACACAGGGATTTTTCTCTCTCTTTTAGGGGTCATTTGATCCTGGAAAATGCTTAGAACCCATCCTGATCCTCTGCTTTTAATTAAAATCCCTCAATTTGTTCACGTAAGTTTGTCTTTGTTGGACTTAAAAAAATAAATTACTTCTCAAGTTTTGCACATTTGCCAGAGTTTTTACAATACCAACTTCAGCTTGTACCACTTATTTTTATTCCCATTTTATTTCTAATCAAGTTAGGGTAATCTTGAAGAATGTTAACAAGATTATTGAAATGAAAGACATACTGACTCTTAAGCCACCATCCTACAATGCTATTGCTGGCATTACTACACTATTACTGTAGTCACATTAAAACCTACAGTAGAGCACTAATTATCACAAATGTCCTTATAGTAAATTAATAATATTCATTTTACAAACAATAAACTGAAACCAAACTTCTAACCTGCAGTGTGTCAGCTGCAGACTCTATTTAAATAGTCTGTCATCATATTGGCTTTTTACCTGAATGGTACAAACAACTAAATTAATATCCAACACTTTATTTTTGTATATTTAAAATTTCCTATGATTTTGAATTAACAATTTTATTTATAATGCATTGTGCTCAGATAAATTGAAAGATTGTGGAAAAGAAGGACAAAATCTAATGAAAGACAGGAACAGTTGAGTTGTGTGATCTGAACAGGAAGCACATTAATGAAGATAGCATGGAGTTATACAAATAGCTGAACATGAATCATGCCTTTATAAGGTAGATCTAGTTGATCTGCTCTTTCCTTGACTTCTGAATTCTAAGTTTAGTATCTTGAGAACCTGTTGTCCAAAGAGATTGCAAAGAAAGCCCTAAAACAGGCTGAGGGGTTTTTTTTGTGGCTTTCACAAGCCACTTAAGACTATATCACTGAAAAAAAAAATCTCTTTTCATTCTTATTTTGAGTGTTTCCCCCATCTTTGAAAGTGCGGCAGGAAGGTGTTTGAGTGATACTAATTACCTAACTTAACTGACAGTCGGTTGGCTGGAGTATTAGGCTGAAGGTGGGATGGGAGAGGCTGCAAGAATGTAGGACTTTTGTTCCTGATAGTATACTTTGAACCTGGTCTGCTTCATATAGTCTAGGTAAAAGTTCATGGGTGTAAGGACTGCAACAGGTCAGTCTCCCACTTGACCATCCTAACTACCAGGCTGTGGGCTATTTGGGTGGTGGGTGTCTCTGTTTTTCACAAACAACTTTGAAGGTAGTGATTGAAAGGAAGGGAAAGAATGAAAGTTGCCAGTATTACATGAGACACTGTATGCTAACCACTCCCCCAATTTATGCTACATTACAGTCATATGTGGTAGTGGATGTAATGAAAAACATTTGCAATAAGGAGCTTTTAGATTGAAATTCTCTAGTCTTGAAAGGCTCAGCTTTTCTTAAATCCCAAGTAAGTGTGAAGGCATCAGAAATGCACACTAGACCTTTGAGATTCCTCTCAGCCTTTTATTCTCAACTTATATTTGGCAAAAGCCTCTTCTGATTGACAAAAGCCCCCTTTCAAATTCACACTAACATACAGATGTGAACTACTTTAAAAGTTAAAGCTGCACTGTAATAGTGTTGTATACTGACATATAAGGGCTCAAGTCCTCTTGATTTATCTTCAGATTTTTTTCTTCTCACTGGCCTGATTCTCCATGCAACTGAACGTTTCAATCCTAAAATGAATGAATACCATTTAACTGAAAAATAACTCGACACAACACTTTGAATTCTGACTATAGGTTTCCATTTTCTCCCTTTTTATCTTCATCATTTTCACTCCAGTGATGCTTTATTCCTCATCCATCTACGTGTCCACAGACCTTAACACCATTTTCTACTCAAACTTTGCTTTGGCATCGTGATTGGCAGAACTTTAAAGGAAGGCCACTGCATATAAAAGCCAATTTTATTCTTGTCCCAACAAGTAGGCTGAGATCTTGATTTTGTAGCTGGCTTTTATTTCTCTAAGGCCCACTTTACCTGTGCAAGTGGAGGAGTGATTGGATCTAATGTGTGATCCACAAAATCATGCCTTCTGCCATGCCACACAATTGTGAGATCATGCATTAGATCCAGTTATGCCTTAGGGCTCCCCCTGCATTATCAAGAAGCAGGTATTCATGGATGGATAAATTGGACCTGTGTTTGTCCTGGAACAAACATATCTCAGAATTAGCTTGTCCACCTTCCCCACTTCTAACCTGGGTTTAGTGAGTGTCTGAATGAAGTGCTGCTTTTCTGCCACTGATTCAATGATGCAATCCCAAAATATCTCTACAGACATACTTTGCCTTATCCTGGGATAAACTTGCTACCTCTTATCTGGGAAACTTTGGTAGGTTTTATCCTGAGAAAACAGACATAGACATCAGCACAATGACACTTTGTCCTGGGATAAAATGGTTTATCTTGGATAAATGCAGTGTCTGTTTGCAGCCTTATAGACAATTACCCCACAGTATCAGCAAGGTACACGTGCCTAATTTTAAACATGTGGCTAATTTAATTGTCTTCAATGGGGCTATTGAAATGCTTGAAGTTCAGCATGTACTTAAGCACCTTGGAGACACGGACCTTTGGTGCTTTACCAAAGTGGGTCTCTGAGCTTTTCACTATTCAGGCAATCATTTACATAACTAACTTTAGACCTGTCTGTTTCAATAGAATCACTCTTGTACTGGACAAACCTAAAATAATATCTTGTACAGCTAAAGGTTTTGTGCTTTTTCCAGTTGTGCAATAATGAGTTAATCTATGTATACATATGCATATTTTAATGAATGTATTAAACACAAATCTTTAAGTTTAGTTGTAAAGAATAGAGATTTAGTGGAGTTATAGGTCCTGAAACAGGGTTGGTGAGACTTTTAACCACAGCAATCAGAATGCGCTGTTTTCTTAAATTAGGTAGGCCATTTTGTTGCCTTTGAGCTGGACGTTTGATTCCTGTGTGCATATTAAAAAATGCTCCAACAGAATGGATCAGGGTTTTCTGCCTGTCATGCAACAGGTGCAAAATCTAATACAGTAGAAACCTTTTAAAAAGTCTCTTTATTTTGACATTCAATTCATTATTTATTTGGCAGTATTATAAACTTCCATACTTTTATTACACTTTAAGCTACACTGTTGATATTCTGGAGGGTTCTTAGGCCCAATTTCTTACCACAATACAAGTCTCAAGCAAAAGAATATGACAATATAATTCATAAATATTATCATAAATATAAATATAGCGACTGAGATTCTGATCCCATGATGTGAATGATAGTTTTCTCAATATAGTCAAAATAAAGTGTTTCAAAATGTTTCATTTCATAAAAAAAAGTTAAAGGCTCTCTCCTATGTCCCAACTCAGACAAAAACAAAACCTGAAGTCTCATTTTTCCAGAGCTAGTAATACTGAACACTGACCAGATCTACTTTTATCAGCTTAGCTTGCATCTATTAAAGAAATAAGGGTTTTATTCTTTTAATGTCTGTGGTTCCTACTGCTGTTCATCAGGAACAACAGAATCTGACCTGTAACAAGGACAAAGCCTATCTGTGTAGGAGATGCAGCTTTTTTCAGGAGCTGGTCCTATAATATAGAACAAACTCTCAGATGATTTGAAAACTAGAGCTAGACAGAAAATTTTCTGACAGAAATTGTTTCTATTGGAAAATAGCAGTTTTACAAAATCAAAATATTATGAGGGGAAACTCAGTTGTGAAGATTTATTTTCATGGAAACCAGGCAAGTTTTCTAATTGTGGAACTCCTAGGCCACATCAGGATCAGCACAGACGTGTATAGTAGGGCTATGCAACATTTTGCTGGCAGTTTCATTTTGATACAGTTTCAACTAATTTTGAGCTCAAAACAGTGAAATCAAAATGAAACACAGAGCTTTGAAACAGCCTTGAAACAAAACGAGGCAAGTCAAAACATTTTGAAATTTTCAAAACGTTTCAAAGCTCAAGGTGGGCTCGCCTGCAGGGAAACAGAAACTAAATGAAGGAGAGGGAGGGGAAGATGGGGGAAGGAGTGCTCTCATTATTGACAGTGTAGCTGGCAGGTGACTGTCATCCTTTCCTGAGGTCTCTTCCAATCCCAGTCATCTGAGGGAGGAGTGGAAAAACTTCATAAAAGCTGTCAGCAGCTAGAGGTGCAGGGGCCCAGAACCCAGACTCCACCTGCACCCATCTCCTTGACAGCTGGCAGGCTTTGTGGCTGCAGCAGGGCCTAGCCAGCCTGCAGTTTTCACCCCCTTGTGCCCCAAGACAAACACACTCCACAAGCACACATGTCATGAGTTTTGCCTGTTAGCAGCCAGAGGTGCAGGGCCCCAGAACCGCTGCCCCCATCTCCTTGGAAGCTGGCAGGCTTTGTGGCTGTTATGCCATGCTATGCAAGGGCTAGCATGTCTGCAGTTTTGACTCCAATGTGCCTTAAAACATACACCTGACATGAGTTTTGCTTTCAAGATTTTGAAGTGCCATTTCCCTGAAACCCCTGCACCTACCTCCTTGAAACTTGGCAGGCTTTATGTCCTCTGAAGGGGTTACCATTTCTGCAAGTTTCATCTAAATCAGGCCGGAAATGACAAAGTTATAGCTGTTTTGAGCGTCCCCATTATAGCTTACAGGCAAAACGTTGAAAAAGCAAAACTTTCGACGAAATGATCAGTGGTTTCAAATCAAAACAAAATTCAAAATGAAATCCTGTTCTGGTGAAACATCAAAATGCAAGTCAAAACAAAATGGTGCCGTTTCGCACAGTCGTAATGTGCAGTGTGCGGGGCTTGACTCCAGGAGATCCTGGGGTAAAAGAAACCCATGGCAAAAAAAAGCGCGATGAGGCGGGCAAGTGGTGGCAGTACATGCTGCCTAAAACCAGAGGCTGGCCTGCCAGCGCCACTCTCTAGCTGCCCACCAGGTTTCCTGCTGTAGCTGTAGCCCCAGGAAGCAATCTGGACCCCAGGTAAGGCTGCTGAGGCCAACAGAGTAACCCAGCCTCCTTTGCAGAGTAACCTCCCATGTGCTAGAGCACACTTGGCACAGCCGTTCTCCAGGGACAAGTACCAGTGGCACAAGGTATGCCACTGCTACTTGTCCCCTGGGAAAAAAATGTCTGCACTCATCTGGACACACCCCTTATGCCTGCTCCTGACTCCCAGACAGCTGATCAAGGAATTCACCAAGGAGTTAGATCAGAACAGGGAGCCAGCTAATCTATTTTATTTAGGGAAGAAATCCAAACTGAATATGTTGATTCTTTCCAGACAAACACGTTTTGAAATTTCCTTTCCATAGGATATTTCAGAATTTTCTGCTTCATTTTTCTGAACTGGGATGACAGTTCTTTCTAAAATGTCAGAATACTTCATACAACGGAAATTCTGAGTGCTGACCAGCTGAGAATCACCATCACCATCACCAACCAGCATATTTCACTCCAGGTGCAAGGCATTTTCTTCAACCTTGAATTAGCTTTCTAAAAAAAATGCCTGTTATAGCTAACATGTAGTTTATTTTTTCATTCCATAAGCAATTTCCTTGCCTAGGAATAAGCAGCTAGGAACGAACCCATGTGATATACTTGCTGTGTTGCTTGGTACTTTATTAAAGGAGCCATTGTGATGCATGTGGTATAAGGCCTGAATATAATATGTACCCCAAAATGCCATAGGATTAGCTGAGTCTGGAGTGTCACTTCAGATGTCAATGTTGTTGCTTTGGTTGCTTCTTGTTGTCACAACTCTAATATTCCATGAAAAAGTAAGTCCTGGCTAGTAGTGTTAATGCATTTTACAGTGTGATTGATTTAACAGAATGTGCTGAAATACAGTTCAGCACAACTCTCCTAACAGCAGAAACTGAAACTAGAGAGAGGCATTTAATTTCCGGTAGACAACGTATGAGCAAAAGCAATGATTTCCAAGGCTTCCTTTTGTTAATGTTTTGTTGATTGGTTGTGGGTTTTGATTTGCAATAGCAAAATAGAGCAGTATTATAATGATGAAATCATTAAGAATCAAGCCTCTCATTGAAGTCCCTGAGAAACCCTGTATGAGTTCAGTGAGAACAGTATTTCTCCTGAGGGCCCTACTTAAATTAGCGGTATTTTAGTTACAAACAAATGACTGTCAGTGTTTTCTTAATTTAAAGAAAGGAACTTTTCAGCAGCAAGGTTAGTCATTTCAGTTCCTGTTTCCATTGTCATCAGATCAGTTTGTCAGGTATGTCTCTATGGTGGCTAAAACCAGCACTTAGCTATTGTTTTCTTGGCACTGAAAATGAAAGGTTCACTAAAGTCAAAGCTGCTGCCTGATTCTCAGTGTTTTTACTCTGAGGAGTGCAGCTATTTTTCCCTAGCAGGGAATAGTGGGGCTTATTGAAATGATCTAAAGAATTTGCAAAAGGAAGAGGTTTTTCAGGAAAGTAGCCGGTAGCATAGTAAGATAAAGCTTCCTTATGTATCTGTGGTTTGTTCCATACAGAGACATGCAGCG
This sequence comes from Caiman crocodilus, assembly GCA_030014935.1. Taxonomy (NCBI): domain Eukaryota; kingdom Metazoa; phylum Chordata; order Crocodylia; family Alligatoridae; genus Caiman; species Caiman crocodilus. The sequence goes on along the minus strand of JAGPOW010001918.1, from coordinate 39,148,105 downwards.
AATCATAAGCATGTAGAAGAAAGCTGTAGCTTCCACAAAGGGGGTTTGTTTCTGTGTGAGGTTTCCTCAACAGCAGTCCTATCACCTTTCTCTCATATATATGAAAAGTCTCTCCACCTTTTCTTTTCCTTTTTTGCTTTCTTCAGTCTTGTGCTTCACATCCCTATGTCCCTATCAGTTTCATTAGTCAATCTCATTATGGAAAAAATATAGAACTTAATACAGATGAAACTGATAGATTTTCACAGAAATATTGAATAATTTCTATTACTTTAAAACTCTGCTTTAACAAAGAATCCTATACAATAAACAAAGGGGTATTAAATTTACAAAGCAAAGAACTGTAAATGGAGGTAAATACCTTTGTATGCTAATGGGGCAAGTCATACAGGTTGGGATTTTCGAAGACGCCTGAAGGCAACTTACTTACTGAGAATTGGTCCCCTATAGCCTGGTACAAAAAGGACTCAGAAACCTGACATAGGACTTGGGTGGTCTTTAGGTGTGAAAGTTGAAAACTACAGTCCAAAAATCCCTATTTAGGGTCCACCAAAGCTTGGAAGTGACTAAACTCATTAGGCACCTACATTTTTATTTATTGATTTTTTTTATTTATTTTTTTTAACCTGAAAGCTCCCTAGGAACTTGTTATGTTTCTGTGCGTGAACCAAAGCACATATAGAAAAGGTTCTAGAAGTATGTTGGCCAAAAAAGAAGGACCAAGGAAGCTGTTAACCGGCCAGGGGGAACTGCTAACCAAAGATACTATAGCAAAACCCCCAATTTTTCTTTTCTTTTTACACACACACACACATACACACACACACGATTATGCATTCCCTTCCCTTTCCCAATTATTTCTGGCTTTTCTTTCTCTTCCTCTCTATTCCTTATAGACAAGCATAAGCGAGCTCAGACTTAGGATAAGCTTTAACATTTTTATTTTGGTAACAAGTTTTTTGTTTTGGATATCTACTGTTTTATATTGTATTATTAGGTTTGTATTGATTCTTACTGTTGTATATTGTAATATTATCATTTTTGTATTGATTTTTATTGTTTCATATGGAATTGTATGGTTTAGGCCTGTGTTTGTAAGTGAACCAAAGGCATGTCAAGTTTCCATTTTGTATGTCAAGTCTCCGTCTTGTGTCCACTGCCCAGGCATCCCTGTGTCGCAACTGTATGAGTCACGTACCCCTCCCATGTTAATTGGTTCCTGGATGAATAAGAGTGATTGGGAATGATTGAAAGACAATGGTTGCAGGCCTCTACTGAATGGCCAGTAATGACCAGGCCATCACTTTGCATTGATTCATCCAGGAACCACGGACCTTACCCAGGAACAGAGACAGGAACCCAGCATTCAAAAGACAAAAGACCCTGAAGAACCAGCAACTCTACCATTGTACCCCACCATTATAGACACCTGAAACTGCACATCCCTGCATGGAGCACACATGCTCAGTACACCAGAGGCTGACCTTTGCCTGGGCATGCTTCCTGTCACTAGGGTCACACAAGGTCTGCCACTATAGAAGGGGCAGTGAAGACAGATGCAGTGAGATGCCCTCTCCATCTGGACCAGCACCATGCCACACCACCTATCCACCCAGAGGCCCTGCCAGCAACTCCCCTCTGGACAACACCTACTGGACAAGGACCCCTTTCCAGCCTGGATAGGTAGCTATCACCCCCACTCCTCTTCAACCAAGGACTTGGACTCTGCTTCTCTTCCCTACCTGGATTCCAGCCCTTCCACTGAATCTCTTTCTTCTGCTAGCATTGTGAGTGCTTGTGTGTGTGTGAACCAATAACTTCAGGGGGTGTGTAGTGTGTTGTCTGTATAATAAAACTGTTATTTGGACCCCTAAGTTGGGTTTTACTTTACTATGGTTTGGCCCTGCTCCAATCTCCGTTCCTTGTCCCTCTAACTTTTATCTCATTTCTCTCTCTCCTGCTTCTGGCTCACTGCCACTTCCACCACCTGTCCTGAACTCCTCTCTGCCTCCAGACCCCCTGTTTCTTTGCCACTGTCTTATCCCCACTGCCTTTTTTTTTTCCCCTAAGTATCCAGGTTTCTGTCTCAGTTTCTTTCCTGGCTGTCTCCTCCTTGCCACCACTTATCTGCATCCCTCTCTCCCCTAATAGCTCAGCTGTCTGCCTTTAGTTTCTAGCCCCAGTCTACCTTAAGTAAACTCAAGCCTCAGGTTCTCTGTAGTCTCCTGGTTCTGGCAACTTTTGCTCCCTGCACTTTAACTCTCACCTGAACCTTCCCCCAAGTATCCTAGGTACCCCAATCACATATATACGCACTGTATCATCCAAGTTAGGAACTAACCTATGTGTATGTGTAGGTGGGTTGCATGTATGTGAACTGGTGAGTGTGTGTGTACATATTTAAATATGGCATTGTGTGATGATTTATGAATTTGTGATCTGTGTCTAACTTTTGGGGTGTACCTGAGCTGGTAATGTGTGTGAGTATGCACCTAATTGATTTGTGTGTTTGCATATGTGCAGTTGTGTTACACCCTTCTGTCTAACAGTGCAATATTGAGATCCAGAGAGTTGGCCTGACCCCACAGGGCTACAATACAAAGAAGGTTGAGCTACTCAACAGCTACTTTGCCTCAGTCTTCACAAAAAATTTATACTGCCAGACACTTAATAGGGATCATCTGAATAAGGAAGGGTCAAGCTGAGAGAAGAGGTAACAAAAGGTATGGTCAGAGAGCTGTTGTTTGGTCTGAATTAATTCATGTAAATAGGACTGGACGAGCTATATCCCAGGGGCTTCAAGGAACTGACAGGGGATCTCTTGTAGCCCTGGGCAATGATCTTCATAAAATCATGGGAAACAGGTTAGGTACCAGAGGACTGGAAAAGGGTGAATGTAGTGCCCCTTTTTTAAAAATGGAAGAAGGAAGACCTGGGGAACTAGACTGGTTAGCCTCACCTTAATACCTGGGAAGTTACTGGAGCATATCCTAAGGGAGGCCATTTGCAAGCATCTGGAGGAGGATGGGACGGTTGCAAGCAGCCAGCATGGATTTATGAAGAACAAATCATGTCAAAGAAATGTGATGTTATTCTTTGACAAAGTAACTATTTGGATGGATGAAGGGAATGCTGTGGATCTCATGTATCTGGACTTCAGCAAGACTTTTGACAAGCATGACTTTCTCATGAACAAATTGGGGAAGTGTGGGCTAGATAAAACTACTGCAAGTTAGATAGATAACTGGCTCAATAGCCATAAGCAAAGGGTAATTATTAATGGGTCCATGTCAAAAGAGCGGGAGGTTACAAGTGCAGCCTGACGGGGTCTGTTCTCGGCCCAGTGTTGTTCAATTTGTTTAATGATTTGAAAGTTTCTTGAGCGAGTTTGCAGATGGCATAAAACTGGTAGGGATTATGAATACATTGGAGGATGCAAATGCAATTCAGAAGGATCTCGACTGATTGGAAACTTGGGCTAGAGCTGACAGTTTGAAGTTCAACATGGACAAATGCAAGGTACTATCCCTCCAGAGAAATAATTAAAAACACTAATACAAAATGGGAGACATTAAGTTGGCTGCAAGTTCTATGGAAAAGGAACTGAGAGTTCCACATTTTAAAAAGGATGTGGAGAACTTAGAGAGGGTCTAGAGGTGGGCAACAAAGATGATCAAGGGTAAACCATACAAGGAGAAGCTGAAGGAGCTAGGCATATTCAGCTTGTGGAAAAAATGCTTAAGAGGGAATCTTCAAATACCTGAAAGGCTGCCATAAAGAAGAGAGAAAGCACCTTTATTCTTGCTGCAATAGCTGGAAGTTGCAGCAAAGTACATTTTGATTGGATATCTAGAAAAAAAACTTCTTCACTGTTAGAGTAGTGAGGCAGTGGTATAGACTGCCTAGGGAAGCTGTGTACTCTTTATCCTTGGAAATATTCAAGAAGAGATTGGGTAACCACTGGTGGGGAATGATTTAGAAATAATTATGCTTATTTTCTATCATGGCATAATTCTACTATTTTCTTCCCTTTCTTGCTGCTCCCACCCAGTCTCCCCTCCCCTGTTTTTTCTGCTATTCATGTATACAAGCAGGGTGTTTTTAAGCTCCCCTAGAGGAACTGGGTGTTGGCTAAAGCTAAGGCTGGGACTTCAACTGGGGTGCCAATTCTCCTGCTAGTTTCCTGGCTATGCTGTCTTCCCCTCCACTCATGATCAGACTGATCGCCATATATAGGGTCAGGAAGGAATGAACAGATTGGTATGGATTGTGGGGGATTTTGTCTTCCTCTGTAGCTGGGGGTACTTCCATCTCCCCAGGACTTCTTTATTATCTATTGATGAAATGTTATAGAAGCAGGGCATTGACTGTTGTAGTTCCCCTGCTTTACCTCTGACAGGTTGGGTATTAGGTCTATGTTATGTCAGGATTGAGGGTAGTCTTCTGTAGAATTTAAATTATGGTTGTATGGAATGGTTTGGATAGAGATGATCCTGCTACAGGCAAGAGGTTGGATTAGATGATCCTGCCTCAGGCAAAGGGTTGGACTGAAGGTCCCTTCCAGCCCTACTTCCCTATGACTATGATTCTCTGGGCAGACTGCTAAAGCCAGAAACTAGATGAAGGGGTACTTTAGTCCTCTAAAATGCAAAATCCTATAGGTACATTTGTTGTCTGAGAAGCCATAGTGTCTCCTGGACTGTTCAGTTAGTTTTTGTAAGGAAGTCGCATAAATTACACTGTTTGAGTAGGTCAGAGCATGCTCATTGAGGAGCAAGGCCAGAGCATTTTGGACTTACTGACACTCTCGCTGTTATGCTGTAATGACCTACTTCTAGTGGTCAAGCATGCCCAGTGTGTCCAGAGAGCAAAACATTTTGGTGCAAAAGTGCTGCAGCCTGCTCTCTGAGGTAATTGTTACTTCAATAGATACTTGTGTGGATATGATTGGATCGAAGAGTGATTGGTGGAACACCAGAAAGTATGATTGGCCTTCATGATGATTGACAGAAGTGGTGTGATGAATTGATATAAAAGATCCCAAAGTCCAGTGTTGTGTGTTCAAGTGGTATTTAGATGGGCTTGAATCATATGTGGCTGGAGGAGCAGCTGGCTGTGACTCAGGAATGTCTGCATCAGGTTCGTGCTGTTGTGGGTGAGAGCTAGAAGGCCCTCAGAGGCCAATAGCTTTTCCCTGCAAATTGAGAGTGAGTGAGGACCCATGTGTTGGTCAATACCTCCTCCATTGTGTGCTGTTATTTGTGTGTGAAATGAGGGTCTGGATGAGACCAGTATCTCCTTGGCTGATTGTGTGTAGAGTGAGGGCCTGTGGGACCAAAATCTCCTTTGGAGTTTGTGCAAGTGGTGGTGCCTGCAGCTGCTACAGGGGAAGAGTTCATAATTGCTCTTCAGTGCCATTTGGGGTAACTGGGGATAGTGTTGATAATGTATTATTGGTACTTGTATGAAATTGCGAGTATTGTTGATTACTATGTTGTTGTTATTTAATACACTTTTGTTATTGTTGATACCCCTACCCAGCTGTTTGTCATGAATTAATTATTTTATTGCCTTCTCAATCCAGGATGTAGGAGTCGGTTTGGCAAGAGTTTAGGTCATCACCACTATGCAAGAAAAGTCTTTTGATGTAATTTGTAAGGATTAATGACCCTTACTTGGTGTGATTTTTCCCTCGTGCAACATACTTTAAAGCATCCCAATACACACTAACTTGACTGGACTTCTCACAAAATACTGCTTAAAAAAAGGCAGCTTCCAGAGTAGATTTCCACCTTCTGTGTAATAACCTTGTGATTTGTAGCATTCAGGTAGGAAAAGTGTTTTCTGTTTAAAATTCATGAGATAAGTAAACACCCCCCAATCAATCTGGGAGCAGAACCCAGGTTATTTCTCCCATCTGAGTGCCCTAATCACTAGATTAGAGTCATACCCCCTCTTCTCTTTCTAACCCAATCAATCTTTCATTCTTTCTGTGCAGTGGCACATCTTCAACAGGAGAGGTGGGGCATATTCTTCATGCATTACACCAAATAGCTTCATAGTCTGGGCACTCAGTAGGGAAGTTAAAGAAGCTAGAATACCCTGAAGTGGAGGGGACCTGGAATCAAGACTTCCCACATCCTGGCTAAGTGGTCTATTTTAGAAGAGGCAGGCTACCTAATTCAGTAGCCCCATTTTAAAAGAAAAACAGGGGGCTTTGCTCAGTTCTTTCAAATAATTGTTACAGGTACCGACCCTCAGGACAAGATTCCAGGAAGGCTATGTGTGTGGGGCTCTGACTGCTCTGACATAGGTCACATTTTAGATACAGCCCTGCATTTAGAGAAGTATGGATTAGCTCTGGATGCCTTCACTCTGAGGCCACATCCAGATGAGTGGCGCCATGTACCACACATTCTGTTGTTCTCTGTGCTGCAAAGGAGCAGTGTGGAGGGTTTTTTGACCCCTGGACATCCAGGGGTCAAAACTGCAGAGAAAAAAAATGGAGCTGCGCACATGGCAGCCACGTGTGCCACACGAATCCACACTCTGTTGCTCACCAGGCTCTACTGCAGCCCCTGGAGGCCCCCAGGACCTCAGCTAATGCTGCTGGGGTCAGCACAGTGTTGACTTCTGTCTCACCTACCCCGCTCAGGATAACCTGCTGTGTGCCAGTGCACACATGTCACAGGTGTTCTCCGGGGACAACTAGCAGCAGCACAAGGTGCACCACTACTAGTTGTCCCCAGAGAAATAAATGTGCATGCATGTCTGGACTTGACCTCAGATTATATTTTAGTTTAGTAGTTAATTCATTAATTTATTTTTGGGCACTTATTTCAAGCACTTAACTATCAACATTCAGTGCAGACTAAGCACCTAACTCTGGGTTTCGGATTCTGTGCTAGGAGCATTACAGTTCATTACTTATAAGAACCTTTTATTGGCTTTAGACTCTAATTCCTGTAGGTTATTGCAGATCCCAGCCGTCATGCCTGGGTCTCAGATCCAACCTGTGAAATGAGGGTAAAATCTTTGTTAGCATAAAAAAAAGTCTTTGTCTCAAAGGGTTTGAATTGGTATATGTACAGCACCCTACATGAAAGAGGTCCAGTTTTGTTACTGTAAATAACAAAAACCGAAATCACCACTGTACATTATTTCAAACAAGGGGGAGACAAAGCAGTAACTCAGGCTCTGTAGAGGCCTTTTCATCTGTAGTTAGTAGCTGTTTTCTGTTTTTAAAAAAGCATTTACATTACATTTCATGTATCATGACTACCTGCAAATGAACCACTGTGCCTATGGAGAGCCAAGTATGTTTCTGTCTCTTTGATCTCAGTTTTAAAACAAGATACTTCAGTTCCTGATGAAGGAAAAAAAAGGAGGGAAAAAATGTTGCTCCCTCAAGAAATATTGGAAGGGATTTAGCATGCTGTGCCTTTGTCCCTCCCCCAACTCTCCTTCATGATGCCACAAATGATTCAGAGCCATCTCATCCACAACTGGAAGGTGGGAGAAGGAGGAAACCAAGCCCTCACTGCACAGTAAGCGGGTTTTTAGGCCGGCATCTATATGTACAACCATTAAAGTGCAGTAACACTGCGTGTGTGGAGTCCCAGGTCCCTAAAGTTAGTCTCAAGTCAGTCCACATGCAGAGTGTTATTGCACAGTAGGGCAGTATTGTGCAGGAACTAACTAGGCATAAATGTTATACTGGCATCATGCAGGTATCAAATTTATGCCCAAGTCAGCTTAAGTTTACTTAGTTACTGTGCGATACGGGCGTACATGTGTAGGTATGCACTAGTACTGTGCAGTCATTTTTGGTTATTGCACAGTAACCTGAACTACACCACAGCCATCCATTCTCCTTTTCTCTCATGTATTTTTCTGGTATGCAGTTTAATAGTCTGCTTTAAAAGTTATTGGATGGCTGTAGCCAGTATAAATCTGTGTCCTTGTAAAGAAAACAAGTCCACAAAGTTTGTTGTTGACTTTAAGCATATGTATTCTTTCTTTCATGTGAGAGTCTGGCTAAGCTCCAAATGAAATTATACAACTAGGATGGTTTTGGGATGTATCAACAAGGTTTACTTTGATATTCTGTAAAGATAGGATGCGTCAAGTTTGAACACTGACTTGTGAGAGGCTTCAGTAAGCTGACCTAAACTGTGCATCAGGGAAAATGCTACTGCAGCAATTACAACAGAGTCACGGGGATAAAGAGAGACTCTATGTGAAGTAACACAAATAGTCACGGATTTATAGATTTCTAAAACCATCCCTTAGGTTTGTAAGCTAGCATGGTGAGCATACATAGAACTGTGTATTTTCACCTAAGAAAATACTTACTGTAAAAAAGATGACACTAGATATTCATACTTGCTATGTAAAAATATTACATTTTTTTAATGGTTTGCTTTTGAACTTAGTGATTTCTGTGGCAATGAGTTCCACAGCTTAGTTCCACATGTATAATAAAGTGTTTTATTTTATCCCTTTTGACTTTTCTACTGATCCATGTAACTGAGTGTTCCCTTGGTCTTGTGTTTTCCTAACAGAAATTCCCTTGGAATTTGTTTTCCTAACCACTTTCCCTAAGTTATTTATTATTTGCATATACTTTTAATACTGCTACCATGGCTGATATTAGTAATCTCCTTTCCAAAGTAAGCAATGCCAGGCTTTCCAACCAATCAGTTTTATTGTTCTTCTCTGATCCTACACACGTTCAGTAATATCCTTAAAGTGGGATAGGCAGTACTGCATGCAATCCTTGGGGTAAGTCAGTATTATAGATTCATATGAAATGCATAGTATTAGTTTTGATATGATTCTCCATTCTATACTTTTTGCAGGCTAATATTAATCTTTATAGAGGATGATGTGTGGCCAAATATTGCTAGTGTTTTATATTATGATGAAAATCAGATTTTGAATATAGCTTTTTTGTTATTCTAACCTATTTATATTTAATCCCCTATCTTTTTTTTCCACTTGGAGTAAATAGGCAATCATTATGAAGCTTCTAAATTTTTAATTAGGTGTTATCAACTAGATAAGTGCTTTCTTCAATTATTAAAAACCTAAACTTTGTCTCTTGACTTTCGGACCAATTGTACAGACATAAAAAATATAATCTAGGCAATAACCAGCAAATACCAATAAAAGGAAAGCTTCTGCAATTGTTCTTCAGTTCTTAACAGCAGTTCTAGCCCAGTTTGTTCCTTAAGGTTCTACTCATGGAAATGAACTCACAATACATGAGTCTCCTCTCCCCCTGTGAAAATGAAATGGGTACCTGATCTGACATAGGAGGGATAGTTGTAGATGAAGATGTGTATCTACAGAAAAAGGCAGGGCTGGAACATGGTCCCACATTTTCCCAAGTATACAAAGCAAAACACAGAAAGGCTGTGTTTAATGTGGGCAGTGGAGTCCCCGCTGCCTTAGGGCAGCCACTTTCCCAGGAGCTTTGTGCTGTGGCAGAGCTGAGGAGCCCTTACACTTTTATAGATGCAAAACCTTCCACAGTGCTTTAAGTAGGTATCCAATATACTAATCAGTCTTGGGACCCAGGAGATTTGTGACCTATCCTCCAATTTCTTCTGTAGAATGGAAAACTATTTCTTCATAATGGATGAATCCAAGCAAACTCCATAAGGAGAAACCTTGAAGAATTTCCTAGGTCCCTATTTTTTTCTACCAGTGGGCACAAACCTGTGAATATAGATATCAGGACTTGGTCCAGGAGAAATATCATACTGGGATAAATGAATTTGCTGGTCTGTGCCTCCTTGTGTCGTGTCAAAAAGCTTAAATGTTTCTGTAAGCCCTGCTATAGTGCAGTTGTGTATAGAGGGGGGAGGGGAGTGGGAAGAATGAGACTGAAATATATTATGAGTACAGCCAATGATCAGATAGCCCTTGTAACTGTATTCCATCTGATATAATCAAAATGTTTTTATTTATATCTAATCCTTGAGTTTTTGAGATTTAACTAAGCTGCTTTCTGCATAGTATTGACAAACTATGTTAAAAGGCATTGTGGAGTCAAGCACTCAGAAATAAGCAAATGCCTGAATAAAAGATTGTCTTTGTGATCTTATTTTTAACTCCTTCCCTTTGTGTACATGTATTATATTATATGTGGAATTTAATTACATAATTGCACAATACTTTTTTCTGTGACATTTCTGGCTTATTCAGTGCTACTAGCTAAGATTATAAATATAATGTGAAAATAAATTCCTCAGGGTAACTGTATGGTATCAGTTAAAACAAAAGTCTTAGATTGCCAATTTTATGACTCCAGCAATGATTTTATACCATGCTGCTCCCCCCAGGATCACTACTCACCCCCACACTCTGGTGCTCACAGTTGCAACCTGTACTATGCTGGCTCTGAAGCCCACCCTTTTGCTTTAACCTCACCAGCCCCATTCCCCAAGGGAGACCACTGCTGCCGACCAATGTTATAGGCAGCTGAGAGGCAACACCACCAGCAACACGTGGCTAGGGAAGGGGGTTGAGGAAGAAGCCACAATATGCTGAGAAGAGCGACCATTGGGGTGCTGTGCTTCTGCTCAGACAGTAGATGGGACTGCTGTTTCCAGTCTGTGCTTCAACAATGCATCCAGCTCGTTTTCTGATGACAATGATTCAATCAGCAACATGCTTTTACAGAGCTGATTTTTCAGATTTGTTTTTACTTTGTGATTTATAGATGGCAGAATTTTCTTACAGGATTTACAGATAGGCATTTTAACTTGGTTATTTATGATTTGTCCATAAATTTCTGGACAGTTGGCAATCTTGCCAGCTTTCCAAGGTGCTGAGCACCTCTAGTATTTCATAGTCTACAAACAGATGTCACACTTGTCCTAATGGAAAACAGCAGTCAACCACTTGTTAAACCCCAGTTTGAAGGGTGATGTGTGTACACACGAATCCCAGAACTTTCCTGTTACAGGACAAATACAGACACAAGTTGTCCTTGGATAAATGTGATGTCTGTTCCTAGGCATAGATTTAGATCTCTTTAACAACAGTGTGGACAAAGATTTCTTCAAAAGTTGACAGGGTAGGAGTGGAAGAAAAGGGTGGAATTTTATGAGAGGTTTTTATTTTAAAAACTTAACTGCTTAGCATAGCACCCAAATCATAAAAGATCTGTGGGGCAATCCTGAACCTTAGTTAAGGGGATGGCAGTGAAAAAGATTTAACTGCATAAAATTAACGTAGGGTAGATTCATACCTTATAGATTATTCTAAGTGTATATATCTAGATATAAAGCTTTTGTTAGTCAAAGATCATTTCATCAGATGTTGTGAAAGGACTATCCATAAGCAGAGAGATAGTTAGCTGTGTGAGTGGGCTGTAAGCCAAACAAATGTTTGTCAGCTTAGTGTCCTTTGGCTTAGTCTAGCAGTCACTTCTTAAGGTAAAAAACCTGCTCTAACTGTCCTTCACCTATGCAGCTGTGACTTGCCACTAGAGCCTTGGTGAGCAGGGTGGCACTAGGAGCAGCTCACTGTTCCCACTGGGCAAAGAGCAGGCCCGCCACCATGTCAGTTTCAGCAAGGCCGGAGAGACCTGAGGAATCAGCTTTTCTTGCTGAAACTGACCCAGAGGGTCCAGAACTGAGCACAGGGCCAACAGGCTTAAACCCTGACAGCCCTGTTCTCAGCACAGAGCCGCTAAGTTAGTTTCAGCGAGACCAGAGAACTCCAGGGCTGTACCCCTGGGGCATGCTCACCCTAAGCTTAAGCTCTGAGCGGCCCAGTCCTTTTTTTTGCTGGAGCTCAGGTAGTGCTTGCCCCCTGTGCCACCACTGCTGGGAGCAGAGCTAGTCTAAGCAGCAGTGGGAGACACTATAGCCACCAAGCATTCTGGGGAAAAAAGGGTCGGGTCCCTCAGAGCTTAGAGCATTCTGGGATACCAAAGTACTTCAGCTTAGGTGGAATACCTGTTGGAAGTGGCTGCATGGTAATAGAACAATGACAAAATGAGGCAGATTGGAGATAATCCTGCCCTGGAGTGGCATAACTCTAAACCAAATAATGTGTGCTTTCAGCCACTTAAAAGGTGTTAATGTGCAGCCAGTCCAGGGGTTAAGAGGTCCAGAAGCTGCCTAAACATACTGTGTAAGACAGCTCTTAGTATGAGGTCAAGTAGAAGGATATTTCCCCCCTATATGCCATATGAATACACAAGAAGCCTTTTTTGTCTTATGTGAACTTATTGTATTATTGGTCCCAGCCAGGGGATAAGCTAGCTGCCTCAAAACTATTTATCATCATCTCATGAATGTGAGTAATACAAGAATGGAACCTTCATTCTATCAGCTTCTAAAATGATGTGGCAAAGCGAGGGAAGTGAATTGTCTTGGATGGGGTTGGACATTTCTCTCTTCTCTCCTTACACAGGAAAATAAGCCATATTTTATTCCAAGTTGGTTCTTGGTCTGCTTCCGAATCAGCATAACTAAGCAAGCTCATAATTGGAATTAAAACCATCTTCTAGCTCATAATATTTATTCAATACTAAGATGTAGTGCTCATAGTCTTTTTCATATAATAGACCAAGAGTCTAATTTCCATCAGTCTTTTCTACAAACATTTGCACTTACCTGTTGCTATTAGCATTGCACATATTGTCTGATAAAATGTAATTTTACTGGTGAAAACTTGTTCACTTTCAAAATTATTTATATTACCACTGGGGCATTTGAGTTTCCAGTATTTTTGACTGTGCTTATTTCATTTTTAAATGAATTTAATAAATAGGTACAATACTCTACTGTGCGCAGTTATTATGCTAATATAAAATCTAAACATCACAAAGCCAGTTCCAAAACCTAGGCTGTCATTGATCCTTCTCAAAGAGAAAAAAAATCCTTCTTTGCCTTAGTTTTGTCATATGCCTGGCTTTTAAAATTTGTCTTTAATATTACTTTCTACCTCATTATAGGGTTAAATAATCCATTAAACAATATGTATTAAAATCCATTCAAAATACGAGAATACGCTTTAAAAAATGAGTCTCAGAAATCTAACATGTACCCTCAACTGATACCTCACATGTGAGTTTACAGCCAAATTAATGGATAGTTAGTCCACAGTTTCATGGAGCTGGCTCTTATGGCCTAATTAAAGGTTAAAATCAAGACAACCAGGCTTTCACAAATTAAAAGTCTTCTTTTATGTGCTGCAGAAGTGTCAGCATTATTATAAAGACTAATTAGGACATTTTACAACATCCTGGTAACAGGGGGGAAATGATATTGTATGCAACTTTAAAGACTATTAAGCAACTACCACTTGGGGTCAGATATTTTAAGATGCCTTCAGTGCTTACCTGCTGTTGCAAAGGAAGTATTTTATTGTCTCATAAGAAGAAATAAGCATTCTGAAAACTTAAATGCCAGCCAATAATGGACAATAGCCTATTTCACAAAGCCGCTTAAATGAGTGCCCTAGAAAGACAGGAAAGACTACCAGAATGATTCAGCTGCATACTGTTTACATGAAGATTGTTCATCCAAGTCTATTCATGTGGCCAAATCCTGGATTATGCCAGTGCAAATTTGAAGTAAATGGGATGGTCTTAGGTTGTATCTGTTTCTTTTCAACACCTGAAGCACATATACTACCTGAAACATGCTTAACATCTCAGGCTTTATCCTGATGCAGAATAGGTACTTTTGATTTTTTTTAACTTTTTCTAAACTCACACTTTCGTAGAGTGAGAGAACTATTTTCTGCCCAGTTCTAGGGTTTGGTGTATCTAATTCATGGTCCTTGCAGGATGATGGAAATTAAAAGCCTGGAAGTATGGGGGAGTTTTGTTAGAACATTCAGTTGCAGAAGAGGCATATTTGATGTTTTTATAATCAAGGTCTTGAATTGTATTGAAAGAAAGAAAGAAAGGAGACATAGAATGGTGAACCTGAAAATAAAACAGTTAGCAAGGCTTCTCACATCCAGGATAAACAGAAGGAACAGATAAAATATATTACTATATCCAAAAGTCATCGTTTCAGTTCATCTCAGCTCTGTGATCCTTTATGTGCAATCTCCCACTCATCAAAACACTCCTATAATCCTTTTCTGAGATCCTCTATAAGCAGAGGAAAAGCTGAAGTGAAGTTAATCTTTTGTTCACTGGAGATCAGGTAACTGCCTCTTGAACAACACTACAGTCCTATCCTATATATTCCTATTTTCTTTTATTTTATTCTCTTTTTTCATTTGCTCTGGCTATTTTATTTTTAACGCATACAAAGCCTCTACTCTAGAGGAAAAATGCCTTGTAGTTTTTGCAAATCAAAATCTCTTAAAATTGGCATGGAGATAAATAGCACATGCTGCAGGCACCCATTAGTTATTTCTACAATTAGTGGAAAAATGCCATAACTCTTTCTGAAGAGTTATTAGGGGCATTTCTGCAGGAATGCAATCAATTGTTGCATCTATGCATATCTTCCTAACTCTTAGAAAGAGTTAGTCGGACACATTCAAAAAGGCCTTTTTAACTTCAGCTTTTTGTAAATTCTGATTATACTGCAGAATTTTGACATAAACCTAGATTTGAAAAACTTGATTGGTAGGTATGAGGGTCTAGTTCCTTTAGCTTAAATAAAGCATCATTTATTTAACTTGACTGAGAATCTGGCCTATCTGGACTTGTGTGTCTTTGAAAAACCATTTGAAAATGAAGAGCTCAGGAAGATGCCTTTCACTGAGCACAAGTTGATATAGCTCCATTATATCTTTCTAAAGTATATAGTATTGAAAGAGTTTCAATATACAACAGCCCTTCCACTTCCTAGTCTTTTCTACACCTGCCTTACCTCCTGGTTTTTCCTTGGATCCTGCACAATTACAGTTTCTCTCCATCCAGCCCCATCCATGCGTGTCAGTTTCTGAGCCAGGTTTTCCAATTTTCTGATTCCAGGTTTTCCAGTTTTGCTATCTTAGAGGACATTAGTGCAATGTAAAGTAAGCTGATTTTAAACAAACTAGGTTGAGTATATGGCAGTATGCTCGGCATATGCAAGAAGTGGGGAGAATACAAAGCTCCCTAGTATACACTGAGCTGCTTCTTCAATGGCTCTACTACCACCTAACTTACAGCTTGCATGAGCATGTCTACAGAAGCTGCAGATATACCAGCTTGTAAGTGCTGCCATTTCACTCTCTACCCAGGTGCTACACTTGGCCAGTCTCTCAACCATTATAATAACATGGTGCCTACAACATGGGTGCTGAAAAATATGCAACTCCCTAGTCTAACTCTTGGCACTTCACATGAATTAAACTGACCCTCCTGATCCAACAGACATTGGCCATTGGATCAGAAGGGTGGGTGATTAAGTTCTACTTTGGAGCTCATCTGGGGGGAGAGGCTGTGTGTCTTCAGTGTCTGTCCCCTAGCCCTGCCCTCATCTGCAAGCTTTCATGCTGTCTCAGAATGGGAGGGAGGGAAAACAGGGGAGAAAGGTCCATTCTGGGGTTTCCCCGCCCTACTCTGGTGTGTGTGTGTGGGGGGTGGGGGGTGGATTGGAGGCCCCACCTTGAAGGGGCTCTAGTCCGTCTGTCCTGCCCTCCAGGGCTGCTTGGGCAAACCCCAGACCAAACTCACTTCTTTCTTTTCTTCTCTCCCATTCTGTAGACCATGCCAGGAGCAAGGCTGGACTGTGTCAGCCCAGGTCTGCTCCTAGTACATGCTAACAGATGTTAGTGAAGGTGCTCCACTTCTAAGTGCCTTCATCTGAACCCTCGTATAATGAAGGTTCAGATTGTCATGTGATAGGGCATTTTTAAAGCTCTGTGCAGCCATGTGTTTCCATCAGTACACATCTGTAGAGCACGTTCAGTGGCTGATCACATGACAAAACATAGCATCTGTCATCACCCCATGTTCCTAACTATGGCTGCAGTTCCCATGTGGCTATGCCCCCCTATTACTAATCTCTCACCCCATGCTTTTCCACTCGTAACACCTACTCTGGATCCTGCTGCTTATAGTCTCTTCCTATCTTCTGCTATAAGACCCCATGCTTCCTAAACTATACTTTCCCCCAGCCAACTTTTCTACTTTTCTATTAGTTATTCACCTGGAATCTCAAATAACATTTACATACTTCTATCATAAGGTTCTGAAGTACAAATACTATATTATACATTGTCAAGTAGCATACATTACAGCTTCTACCTTATGATTAATTACAGGAGCCAATGACAGTTATGAAAAAAAATCACCTCATCACTGCATGAGTTTTTTACTCACTGTTCTAGCTGCCATTTTGCTACTGGATGGGTTTCATTTTGAGTTTCTAGAAACAGGAGTTCATAATGTTTTGAGAGAGAAGAATGGCTATATGCTGAGCTCAGCTCAGTCAGTTCAAGCATTGCACCACATAAGCTGTTCAGATGTTACAAACTGTAAACAGACTAAACCACTGTGACCACTCTGATTCCTGATTAAAAGAATCTAAACCTCTAAACAGCAAGGGTTGCTAAATTAAGATAACTATGGTAGTTAGTCATTGCTTATCCCACATCATCTTGATGCATCAGATCCTTGTCTTAACCACATGCTGCTTGTGGGAGAATTGCTTTGTCATCTGCACTTTATTACTAGCAATTCAAAAGTAATGTTGAAATCCTCCCATATGTTGTTGCAATTGTTTGAGGGTCCATTCTATCTCCTAGTAGGAAAGCTCCCATTAATTTCAATAGATGCTTGAATTGGCATTTATGGAAAATCTTTGCTCTCTACTGATGTAGAATGGATTAACATTGTCCAAGTCAACAAAATTGCTCTGCATTTGCACCAATGGACATAAAAGGAAACTTTGACCTTGAATTAACAGCCTTATGATTAGGGAAGTAGCAAGCTGAAATAACTCATTGATAAAGCAAACTCCACCCCCACATTGGACTATATTTTACATTTCAAAAGCAGAAAACAAGTTAGTAGAGAGGGCCTCCCTCCACCCAGCCTTTGTATTTTAGCTGCTGATAGGTTTCAGCTGTCCATCATGCAACTCTTTTGTACTGCTCAGCTCTGAATTATAATATTTCTTGACTACTAATATAACAGTCCATTGGAATATAATTTAAAATTTGCAGGCATTTAACAAAATATAAATGCTTTGCCACAATATATCTTGCTTTTAGTAAGCAATTTTCATGTTTTCAGAGAGCAAGTAGTTATAGCAGGATTTTGCCTGTGGGTGAAATCTAGTTGTCAGCCAGTACTGTTATTAATGTAGTTGAATCAATATAATTCATCCTTAACTTTGCAAGTTCATTTAGTTTACACACCTTGGAAAGAAAACAGCAATTTATACACGCGCTCCAGGAGTGGGGGGTAGGGTGCTTTAATTACAGTGGCTCTGAGAGCTGCTTTAATTAAAGTGTTCAGAGAATCAGGTGTATCAGCATATCTGCACTGAAAAATGCAACTCTAGTTAAAGTGCCCCACTGCTGTTTTTCAATGTGGGGCTGCTGATGTACATGATGCTGGAGTGTGCTGGAGCATGGTAGCTACCATGCTCCGGCAGACTTGATTAGTTGAGATTAATTGAGCCTGGTTGCATGTGTATAGGCAACTATAGTCAGTTCACTACTGTCTCGGCTGGGGAATGTACATGTAGTTCTTATTAGCTCTAAATGAGAATACTGTTGTTCATTGAGAGACTGAACAATGTCTTTGCATTGTTAATGTTTAAATTTACTGCATTTTTAAGGTATAAGCTCTCTGCAGTTTCATCCACCACTGTTCACCCCCGGATTTCTTCTTTTTCCTTCTCTAATTGTCATTTAGTGCTCTCAGCACAGGAGCTGACCCAAGTTATGGGAGTTGTTCCCAGAGTTCAGTTTAAAACCTTGCAAACTGAGGGAAGTGAGATGAAGGACCAAATAACAGGTAAATAAAATTCCAGGCACTTGCTTTCAAGCCTCTGTTTGGTCAAGAGAAGAATGTATCAACAAGTCTCTGCCCAATGGAGGAGGAAGTACAACATTTCAGTGTCTACACTGTGTGAATTTTAGGTAAGGCCTAACTCATGCACTGAGCAATCCTTCAGTAGAGCACAGAAAACCAGCCATACTTTTTTTTTTTGCAAATATGGATTTGAACATAGTAGTGACTATTTAGCATTCAGAGCTCACATTGAATATGCACTAGTGTAATGTAATTATCTAAAAGCAGTGATTTACACTAGTGTGGAAACAAAATAAAACTCCCTTGATTTCTTTGTCTTTGGAAAGTCTATTTTGCACTAATTTGTGGCATATACTTTTTTCAGTTTTCAAATAAATTAGCAGCTAATGGAGTGAAGACAGTGAAATCTAATGCAACTAATGATTCCTAATGATTCATAATCAGCCCATGCTGCTTACTTTACTCCAATAGATTGGTTACAAAATAAGAATTATTATTTGTGCTATATAAGTGCCCACAGGCCCCAGTCAATATCTGTCAGTATTGTCAATTGCCATTCATAACAGCATGAGAAAATTGCTGGTCCAAAAGGCATGTGATCTTAGATGAAGCAGACACCTGGTGCAAGAGAGAAGAGGCATAGAGAAATGACCTAAGGAAACACAGCAAGTCAGTGCCAGAGTAATTAGACTAGAACCAGTCCTGTGCCCTATGCATTCAACATGCTGCTTGTGATAGGCAAAGTAATAAAACCATAATGCTGCTTTTCTCTCCCTTATAGAACCAAAATTGTGTTAATTAAAACACAGTGAAAAATACATTTTAAGTATATTTTATGTTGCAAGATCAATGTGTAGTATGCTGAATGTCTGGGCTAGTGGTTGCATCACTGAACTCACATGGAGAACAATAACAATCTTAAGTTGAGCTGTCAGGCAATTTCCTGATGAAACTTTTTATCTTTTTCCATCAGCAGACTATTGATCTGACAAAATGGAATCCTCCTGCTTGCTGCCCCAGAAGCCCAAACTCATGCTAATGTGTTCAGAACCTCCAGGAAACTTGGGAATCCTGGCTTGAGCTGAGGTTTTCAGGGTTTTCTAAGCATCTAGTTTCATGACAGGAAGCATGAAAACCATAGAAGCCTCCATCTATGCAGAAGGTTGCTTGGAACTAGAGCTTCCCAGTGTCTGGCTTCTTGGGAAAACTTATTAATTTAATTGCAAAAAGTCAAAATTCATTCTGGAAAAATGGAGTGCTCAGCAAAACAGTGTTAAACGAAACCCATTTCCCCATAGGATTTAATGTACATAAATATAATTGGTTCCACATGACCTGCTGGCCCATACCCCACACTCCTGCAGCCCCGCCCTGGGCCCCACCAGCCTGGGTCCTGTGCTTCTGCTGATGCTGGCCCTTCTGCTCCCAGAAAGGCACTGCACAGGCTCTGCCAGGGAAGGCACTAGCTCCTCCTGGCCTTGTTGTTCTGCTGCCTTGATGGCCCCTGCCAGCTCACACCTGCTGGTCACCAGTGCAATTGTACGCAGCTCCAGCTTCTCTACCCATGGGGATTTACGATGAGAAGGCAGCGGGGCTGTGGCCAGTGTGGGGGAGACAGTGAGGCCACCTACGCACCAGCGCCTGTGCCCCACACCACACAGCGAGGGCTCCCTTCAGGGTACCTGGCACTGGAACTAGCCACCACTGCCAGATCGCTGCAGGCTCTGGATGGTGTCTGCTCCCCATGGGTGAGTGCAAGACCACAGTGGAATGTGTCACAGGCTGCAGCCTGGGAGTGGAACAGGGGAGCTCTGCAGGCTCGGTCCCGCTGTGGCCTGAGGTGTGGGACACTGCGCACATGTCCTTGAGCACTGGATTGCATGGGCCCAAGCCCTGCACTCCTGCCAGCCCTGGCCTTGGGCCCCATGCTCCTGCTGCCCCACCAGCCCAGGCCCTGTGCTCATGTCCCTTGTCCACCTCTCCTGTCACTGCTCCTCCCAACCTGCTGGCCACTCCAGCATGGTGCTGGAGCAGACCCTTTGCTCCTGTCACCCTGCCCTGGACCCTGCCAGCCTGGGCTCCACACTCACACTATCTGGCCTGCCACCCAGCCCTTCTCGCTGCTACCACTCCTCCCTGCCTGCTCCAGCACCATGTGCCAGAGTGGATCCTGGGCTCCTGCCACCAGCCCTCGGCCCCTGCTAACTGCCACTCACTACTTTATTCAATGCTGCTGTCACCATTTCTCCCCACTCCCATGCTGAGGGTTGTAATGAAATGTGCTGAGTGCTAAGTGAAACCAGATAGGTATTTTAAATGACTGCTATAGCTAGACCACGGTAAGTGAAACTGCATTAAGCAGGGGTTGCCTGTAGTGTTGATCCTTTTAAAATAATACTCAGGAATTGCTGTTCCATGGGGAATGTCGGGGTTATATTCTGGGGCAGAATGATTTTTTTCCCCAGATGGAAGTGCCTGCAGAATGAGAATTCTGGTCTCCAGTCAGCCATAATCAGGTCTGCTATCAGTTGGTGAAATTAATCTTTTTTTTTTTTTTTACTAGTGAACACCATGACTAGAAAGTGAAGAAAAACTTTCCTTTTCATTGCCAGTTCTTCTAGGAGAGGGGTGCTGAACCCTTAGCCCACAGGGCAGATCTGCTCCCTTGTGCCATGCCTCATGGCCATGGAGGCTCCCCATTGGTCCATGCTATACTGGGGGCACAGGTCAGCATGAGGCCCAATTACAGTGCCACTCATCTGTCCCACGGGGTCAAAAAGTTGATCACCGCTATTCTAGAAAGAAGAAGAACAGAGATGGCAAGAGATTTAAATCTGATTTCACATACCAGTTTTATAACAGTGGTTTTTATCCAGTGTGAGATCAGAAACAGACCTAGTATTCAAATGTGTTTACTTTCTTTGTTATATTGCTATACTCATTATGTACTTCCTTATGTACATATATATATATATATATATATATATATATATGTATATATATATATAATATTATGCATAATATATAATAGATAATATTATTATATAAAATTCTGTATATCCATATGGACATAATAAATATGAGCAATTGATTATATCTAGAAGACCAAAGGAAAAAAAACCCAACTATTTCTTTATATTGCACTCCCTATTACCGTTCCTTCAGTTTTCTTGACTCTTAGTCTGAGGGTGAATGTGAGGCTATTGATATAAGTCAATTGATTTTGGGGACAGTATCACTGATTGGACAAGTTGTGTTTACTGTTCACCAGTTAGTATAAAGGGCTCAATACATGCCTGCGATATTTTATATAAGATGGAACCCAGACCCATAGACTGTGTGGTTTAAGCTGAATTTGACAAAGCATAGTCTGATGAAGATTGTAGAAAAGCAGTCATCTTGTTTTTTTCCCCTCTCTAAATATGTCTCGTCTAATCACTGAACAGAGAATTCCACCTGTCTTTATTTCTTCATATTTCATATGCCTTCATTTTTATTTTTGTGGCACGTTTTCAACATACAGATGGTAAATGTCTTACTATACAGAATCAAATTCACATTACTTGCTGAAATAGCCCCCATTACAGTCAAAAGAAATTTACATTTGAATAAGGCAAGTTTGACTGATTCCAGAACCAAAAAACCCAAATCTCTTCTGACAATGAAGATGTGTTCTCTGCAGTTACTATCTGCAAACCTCTTTCTTGAAGAAATAAGAATTGATTAAAAGAAATCTCTGACATTGTAATGCTATCAAAGTGGAATTGCTTTTTTTTCTCATTTCACCATTCATCCTGGAAGTCTTTAAGCCTCTTAGGATTATTTTAATTAAGCACAAACACTGCTGCCAAGGCATAAGCTTGAAATATTGTTTAATTGTCTTTTAGAAATAAAGTCACAGAAAAAATACAGCTGTAAGAGACCTCAAGACCTCATCTAGTCCAATCTGTCTAAACAATCCTAGTCAAACATTTGTCTCACCGACACTTGAAAGTTTCCAGTGACAGAGATTCCAAAACCTCTCTAGGTAATCTATTCTAGTGCTGAGCTACTCTTATAGTCAGCAATTTTTCCTAATCTCTAAAATTGATCTCCTTTGTTGCACTTTAAGACCAATGCTTTTTGACCTGTTCCCTCTGGATCCAGGAAACAACTGATCACCATTCTCTTTATTATGACTCTTTCTGTATTTGAAGCCCGTTATCAGCCATCTCTTCTCTAAGATACATAATCCTTGTTCTTGTATTCTTGTAGCTTTCCCTCATATGTTATGTTTTCTAAATTTCTTCAAGTGTGGTGCCCAGACCTGGATATTATTGACTTACATACAACTTGTTATCTACTATAACCTGCAAATCCCTTGCTGCAGTATTGAAGCCTAGCCAGTTATCCCCTAGTATATGTCTGTGCATTTGATTCTTCTTTCCTAACCGTACTATTTACATTTGTCATTATTGAAATTCCCTCTATTTTTTGGACGGCTGTTCCAATTTATCCAGGAATTTTGGATCCAATCCATGCCTTTTAAATTGTTTGTCACCCTGCTCAACTCTCATCCTGTCCAACCTCCTGATCATCAATGATAGTAGAACAGGGGTATCTAACTTGTGGCCTGTAGCCCAGTGTGGCACATAGAGCCTTTCAGCCCCCAAGCTCCTACCCAGCTACCACTCTCCCCATCACTCTAACTGCAGCAGCTGGAGACTCTGGGGTACCCCTTCCTCCTATAGCCTATCTGTTTTGTGCCTAACCCCAGGGGCAGGGTAGCACAGCAGAACACAATGCAGCCTGGGATGTAAGGGGTGCCTGCACAGCAGGGATACCTGCAATTGAGAGGATGAGGGTGGGTACTGAGGCACCTGTATAATGAAGTGCAGGAAGGGGATTACTGTTTGAGTGCAATTATCCACCCATTATATAAAAATGCAGTCTAGGCCATATTTCCTTAGCTTACACGTGAGAATTCTGTAGGAGTGTCAAATATCTTACTAAAGATGGGGCACAGCATACCCCCTGCTCCTCCTCATCCACATAGCATGCCAATTTGTCACAGAAAGTAAGCAGTTTGATGAGTCATGATTTGACTTGGACAAATTAATGTAGCTATTGTTACAATGTTAGCTTCTAGGTGCTTAGAAATTTATTCTTTGATGGTATGCTCCAGTGCCTCTCCAGGTATAGAAAGTTAGATTAGCTAGCATTTAACTGCCTGAAATCTCTGTTGCACTCCTCTTCACCTCCTTTTTATTGAAATATGGGGAGTTTTTTTGCCCTTTTTCAGTCTTCTGGAACTTTATTTGATGCCCACATGTTCTTAAAGATAATAACCAGTGTCTCTGGAATTTCTTGAGCTAACTCTGAGTTCTCCAGGAGGTTTTCATTTGGCTCAATTTGGTCCATTTTTAGCTTTTCCACTCCATTTGTTAGACTTTCTTGCATAGGTGATGTGTAGGGAGGGCACTCGCTCCCCTGACAGGGCTGTCCCCACTGGTGACATAACCAGTGGTGTCAGCAGGTACTCAAAGTGCCCCCACTATAGTGGCGTACCATCCCCTGGTGTCACTTCTAGTTTCACTGTTGGCACTTACAGTTTGACTGCCAGTGTTTTTGGGCTTGGCGATCAGCCTCTGGGGTACCCTGTTGCTCAGCGATCGGGTGTCCCCAAATTCAGGAGGCATCAGTTGCCCATGATTTCCTGCACTTTCCTCTTAACATTTCTAACTTAATTCTAGAATGTTTCTTGTTACTTTTCATTTCCCTTACTAGCTGAATCTCAGTTTATGATTTGGTTATGATTTGGCCTTTGTGATCTGGTCTGTACATGTGCCTGTTACATAGGCATACTCATATATACTTCTACTTAATAATATGGCCAAATGTTCATTGTTTGTAAGAGGCCTGTTGTGGCAGTGTACCTTTGCGTGCCTCCAGCCACTTTAAGGGCTGGAGGCAGGCAGCTGGTTTGATTAGGTGCTTGATTAGGGCAGTCAGGACCCAGCTCACGCAGGCTGGGGCAGCAGTTTCCTGCCAGCCACCAAGGAAGTAACACCATCTGGCTGAGCTACTGCTCAAGGAACATCTTGGAGGTAATGGCAAGGAGCTATGTGGTTGGCAGAAGGCTCCTGGTCCTGGGCATGGCTTGAAACTTCACCCTGCCAGGAAAAGGGACATCTGATGGGACTGTCTGTGGTAGGAGAGCCCCCAAGAAATACCAGACCACTTACGCCCTCCCTGGTGAAAGGTGGGTAAGAGCACCTTAACCCCAGTCCCCACTATCTTGTGGGCAATTGTGAGAGTGAAGAGTGGTGTGGGCCAGGTACGCTAATAAAAAGGCACCTGAGCCCAGCCAGGGTGTGAGACCCCTGAAGTCCAGAGCAGGTGGTGTTGTGCACAAGTGTGCACAAAGTGACACCATGTAGAGTAGGCAACCTCCCAGCATCTAAAGTTGCTGCATGGTAGTGCTGGAGGTGTGAATAGTGAAGCCCGAATGCCCAAAGTGGTCACTCAAGGGAAGGAAGGGCAATAGGGAGTGCCCCAGCAATGGGCAGTATTCTAGAGGCCCCTGTGAGAGGGGAGCAGTGTGAGTGAGTCTGTTGGAAGAGGCCAACAAAGGACTGAGTTTACTTCAGGCTCAGACCAGGGAGCAATACCAATCTGGATGCCATCTGTGAGGCATGAAGCATGATGTAAGGGAGGTTCAGAGCCATGGATAGCACCCCCTGTCTTCGGGGTAGTGAATGGGCAGCCTCCCACTTAATATATCAGAGTAACATTCAAGATGTGGCAGGTGTTTTCAGGGCATACTGCTCTAGGCAGGTGAATGGGCTACCTTGAGATTTAGCCCCAGGCAGGCCGCCTGTCACATCTTTGCAGGCTTCTATGGTGAAGACCTTATTGGGACCAATATTCAGGCAATTTTTCAGTGTGCATTCCTTCCTCACTATAGCAATACATGTCATTCAGCTTGATCCACTTTTCTTCAGACTGCTCTTCAAAGGCTAAGTGTGGGGAAATTAGGTAAGTGTTGCTTTTCATGTGCTGTGTTGCTTAAAATCACAGCACGGGAATATATTGTATCCCTGCATCTCACACCATTATCATTTTGTTATTGTGTGTCATCCTGGGCTGAAAAATATTGAAATCAAGCTAATCTAAGATGCCATGTTCCTAAAAGAGGAGAAAAGGGATTAAGGACAGAGAGTAACTCCCTTCCCCTATTAATTTCTTAGGCTGTTTATTTGTTTTACAACTTTTTCTTCCTCTTTTCAATCACTCCATGTTGGAGCGGGTTCGGGGGTGGGGAGGGAAGGAGATTTGCTGAACACTAGCTGAAGGGGGAACCCTGCAGAGCTTATTGCTGCCAAGGGCAGGAAATGGAACACATGCCTTTCACCAAGGCAAATTTCTTTTTCTAATCAGATCAGTGGTCATGCAGGGAGAAGTGGCACTGACAGAATGTCAAGAAATCAATCCATTCATGCACAGGGAGTCCCATAGTAACAATGGATAGAAGTCTGACAGAGAGGAAATAGCCATGGCCAAAATTGTGTTGTACATCATGATTAGAGCTGTAAGGAACAGTTAATTTATCCCATACAGTGACAAATCTTAAATTGTAGCAGCCTGACCCAAGCTTTCCAGTGGACAGTTGAAACTGAACTTAAATCTTCACTTTTGTCTTTGTATCATGGGAGATTATGAAGAATAGTCATGCAAGAATGGATGGGCTTGAACTCCAAAGTTGCTAAATTTAAAAAAAACAAACAAGGTTTACCTATTTTTCCCCAATGTTGTACAATAACTGTGTTTAAATCTATTACTTTTCTTTTAGCAGTAAAATTGATTTGCCATTTCTTTTACTGTAACATATTTTGTTTGGTGGATTTCATGTATGTTGAATCAAATAATCTTGAATTGACTAGCTCTCATAGAAATAGCTTGTGATCATATTTCTATTCCTTAAGGCAACAGGTTACATTTTCAAAAGAAAAGTCACCATTCCAAATCCTATATGGGATTCCATTGTCTCTTGGAGTTATTTAGTATGGAGACGCTGCCTGTGTGAATCCCTAAATACATTAGGAGAGAATAGGAGAACAGTTGAAGCTAATGAAAAAGATCATTAACCAGATATTTGTCATTTGACAAATGCTGTAATTGTGTGAATAACTCAGAATTTAACTTATACTGCAAAGTATGTATGGTTTAGTCAGAAAAACAAGAGTCATAAGGAACTTTTCTAGTTAGAAGAAACTGAGTGCTCCTACTTATACTTTCATATACACACACAAAAAAAGAAAAGGGCATGCAAGGATATTCAACATTAAAATAGGTATCACTGTTAATACCAAGATATTTGTAAACAATACTGCATTTATTATGGAACTTATTGCCACAAGTTATCACTGAAGCCAGGATCTTAATAGGATGTTAACAAAATAAAATAGTTACATGAACATTGATGACAGTCTAGTAAATGGAGTTAAACCATTCTGTTACAAACTAGACATAAGGCATTCACTAAATCTAGTCTAGGATGGATTATTTTACAACTGTCCATTATATAGACTTGATGAAAGTGACACTAGATGCTCTCAGAACCAGGATATCAGATTGTAGGCAACAATGGAATTTTCAAAGGGCAGTTTTCTTATCAACAAGCAAATGATTTTCTCGTGCACACCATAGGTAAATATCTCTGGCCACATATTGACACCTGATAAAACCCTTTAAGTCCTGAAATGTCTGTAGTTTAGAATCTGTATTTCTACTTTACATTAGATCAATGAAATTTATATTCATGATTTAATCTTTTCACATAGATCAGAATTTGACTTTTTAGGTTTATAGTAAGATGTACAAGCATGGTTTTGGCAAAGGGAAGTCATGCCTTATAAATTTGTTAGAGTTCCATTTTTAATGCCTTTTTAATTTGTCAATACACAGGTGGATCAGGGTAAGCCAGTTGACATAGTATGCCTGGACTTCCAAAAAGCTGTTGACAAACTCTCGCATCAAATGCTTTTAATGAAATTAGGTAGTTCTGGAATTACAGGGAAGTTCCACTTGTGGATTAGGTGTTGGCTTAAAGATAGAAAACAAAGAGTGCATATAAATGGTTGGTTTGGGGAATGGAATGAGGTGAAGAGCCAGGGACCAATGTTGTTTAATGTATTAATACAAGATCTGAAAAAAGGGACAAGTAGTGAGGTGGCCAGATTTGCAGATGACACAAAATTATTCACAATGGTAAAGACCATGGTGGACTGTGAGGAACAATAGAAGGATCTTGCTCCGAGGTTGGAAGGGTAGGGGTGGAAGGGCATCCTGTGTTACACAGGAATGTGTGACACAGGATACTGGGAGTGATGGACCTATGGTCTTACCCAATAAATAGCCATTCTTATGTTCTTAGCAAGTACTTTTACCTGAAAAAATGGGTGCAAAGAGTCTACATAATTTTCTACATTATTGTAGGCCAAGCAGAAACTCACCTCTAAGTTTTTCCCTTAGGATCTAAATTAAATGTGAAAAAAAAATTATAAGGATTCTGAGTTAAGATTGAGACTCATCCCTTAATGTACCCAATCATGCCAAGACAAATCCTATCAGAATCTTTTGGTATTGCCATAGGGACAGGGCCCCTGCCACTCCCATAGAAACAGTCCTGCAGGCAGGAGAATTTACCTGTCCTGGTCCTGATGTGTGGGGCAGCTCCAGTGTCTGGAGGAGCACAGCTGCTAGCAACTCTGGGAGTGCAGGAATCTGCACTCTGGGGAACTGGCCCTGATTGGCCTATGGCAAGTGACAGTTTAAAAGGAGGATGCCAAGGGAAGTTTGGCATTCAGCATTCCTAGGTGAAAAACACTAGAGCCTGCAGAAGGTGAACCTACAAAGAAAAACCCTACACATCCTCAGGAGCTGCTGGGACCAGGACAACCCCAAGTGAGGATCATCTTTCCTAGGTGATAAGTAAACTGGAACAGTGGGGAGTGATACAGAGAATCGCCCCTGCAGGAACACAAGCTGGGATTCTAGGGAAGGAGACTCTCGTGGGAAATTGTTGGTATACCCCAGCTGAGTGTAGGAGAGATAAGGAGAGAGAGAGAGAAAAAAAAACAAACAAGCCAGCCTACCAGAAGAGAGGGAAATGAGAGAGAAACTGAGGGAGCTGGCTTAAATGAGAGGGTTAACCTGCACTGCTGGTGAGGGGAACCAAGCAGAGGCTTGGAGTCTATGGCAGAACCTACCTGAGAGGAGGGAGAAAAATTCTGAGGGATGTACTTGTGAACATTGGTCTATAAAGTAATAACTGGGTTGAGAGCCATGGTTAAGAGGGTTTTGTTGTTGTTGTTGATTTAATTCATTCTCACTGGAGACAAATACTAAGAAGGGAGCAACAAAAGGAGAAAATCCTTCCCGAAAGATTTGAATTATAGTTAAGGAAGAAGCAGGAACAGATTCCCAAAGAGGGGACAACTGAGAAAATTAGGGTCAAAGTATAGAGACCTACATGGGAATAACTCTAGGGGACTTTGCAGAACTAATGAGTTTTTGATATGAAGAGTCATATCATAGTCCTAGAGTGAATGGACTGATGATAGAGATAGAAATGCTGTGAGCTGAAGATGGAGAGAGATGGACCAGGACAGTCTCTGCTCACCACCCACGGAGCACAGTGACCATCCACCTGAGACTAAAGGGGTAGGGTATAGGGGAGGTTGGAGCCCTACAGAAGATCTGTGATGGGATCAGATGAGCCACCAAGCCAGATGTGAAGGAGTGAGACAAAAATCACAGCATGGAGGGCTGGCAGGGATGCAGCTGGAGACTGGAAGGAAAGAAAAATACCCACCACTCTTCTGGAGCAGCATCTTGCTCAGGATTGGAGGAAGGAGGCTGCCCAAAGGTATTTCCAGCCCCAGAGAGGGCCAGAGGGAGAGAGGAGCAGCTGAGCATCCTGGCGGGCAAGGGCTGAAGAACTTGCCAGAGGAAGGCTGCGCGAGTGACCCTGAGCCGGAGGCAGGGGAAGACCTGCACACATGAAGCTGGTGATAATCTCCAGATCAGAGCTGCAGCTGAAGATCTGGAGAGAGGGAGTCCACAAGGTCTGTGATAATCTCCAGAGTGGAGTTTTCAACAGAGGATCCAGAGGAGAGCCTGAGAGAAAAGTACAGTTACAGGTAGAGCCTTCCTGCACATGGGGGAGACCCCAAGTAGGCTGTGAATGTTCATAGGGGTGCAGGGTAGGCTGGCGCATAACAAAGATTGGACTAAGGGATTTTCTTGATCATTGTGACTGGGATTTTGAGAACCTGATCCTGGGTAAAAGGAGACATGGATGAAGCCTGACAAGGAGGCTGAGAGCAGCTAGGGTTTTCTTTGGGTTTTTTTGCCTTTTCTTTTGATAGTTGAGTACAGGGCAAGACCAGCCCTGGAAGGGTGTACCTAATTGAGAAACAGAGATTGAGACTAGGCACGATCACCATGGGCAGTGCCTCCTGGGAATATATTTCATCAAAGTCATGGTAGGCAAGAAAACATCAGACCAACTTCCTGGCGGACCAGGTGATCCAAAGCCAAGGTCTACCCTGTCACCACCTGTAGGCAGATGATCTCGGGGCAGTGGTAGCAAGCCATGCAACACATACAGTCATCACACCAGAACATCCATCCTTCCAGACATACTTTCCATCAAGGCGTGGTAGAAAAGTGTGGGGGATATGTTGTGGTTCCAGTAACTTGGTGAGGTTCCAAAGCAGCAGTCTATTCTTAGTTCTTAAATACTAAAGGATTGAATATGAATAGAGAGCTATCTGTAGGTTCTAATAGTTAGAGGTAGGATTGGATTTACAAGCCATTGATAATCATTTACTTCAGGCATTGCTGCATGTTACTTTTACAATGTGTCTAGCCTAGGCATTGAACCAATCCATTAATTTTTAGCCATTGAGCATAAATCATGACAACAATGCATGGTATTAAATTTTAGTCTTTACTGTGCGCCACAGATTATTGACACAAAATACATCATAATAGCTTTGATGTTTTGCACTAATGGGTATCATGAACTCATCAATCAACAAGTCATGGAACTGAAACACAATAACCTAATGGCTACTTCTGTGCTATTAAAATGTAACATGGCAGTCCACTGTATTGATCTGTTATGATGATACAAATTATATGCTGCAGTATGTGTAGTGCTGTACAGCAAATGCACAGTCCTCCAGCCCTAAGTGATATGTGTGATCCTTACTATTTAAAGTAATCTCATTGAGTCACGTAAGTCAGTGCTGGAGACTGATTTGGGATGTTGGATAATTTGTTATTACTTGATGTTTAAGTGTGAACTTCTCATCCATTACATTAAAATAAAATCTAGCTACTGTTTTGGGGTCCATGGTTCAAAGTACAATATATGTAAAAGAAATCATATTTTATATTAAAATCTGAACTCTTATCATACCTTCTTCATTTTATTTTTGCCAGGACTTAACACTTCTGAAACTTTACCTGGATAAGTCAAGCTTGAAATTTAAAGAAAATGGGGGGGAACTTGTGACTCTAGTGTGCAAAGTTTCAGCCCAGAGCAGCTTTTTATGAATGATTTTTTTAACTCTTTAAACAGAGGGCTTTCATTGTGGATGCTGACCAGTTCCTTAACAAAAGGAGAGCAGCTGGATACTGCAGAGTTTGTTGTATATTTGAGTTTGAACGGAACTGTCTGCCCAACTTTCAAAAATAAATGTCAGGAGTAGAGACTTTCTCATAGGAAATTAAAACTATTTATCCCTTTAGTTGGTAAGAAGTATCAACCAACCAAAAAAAAGTTTACTTTGTAACATTGTAAATATATGAATACTGGTTTATAACTGACTTGGAGCTTGCTAACAATATCATGTTAAGTGCTAAATCCCAAATAAGATCCATCTTTCTATGAAGAGACTTATCCTTTATTTTCCAAGTAGAAATGCTTTTTGTATGAAGCTGATCTAAGGCTGAATAAAACAATTTCACTCTTCATTAGGACAGCATTGAAAGAATCAGCACAACTGTACAAAATTCCTGGACTTGACTTTTAAAAATCAATGATTATGAAATTATGAAATACCATTTTTTGTAGTAGAAAAATAAAAAAGATGACTTCCTTATTATTTAACTTCCATATGTTTATTGCTCATTTTGCAGCCATTTCATGAAATCTGACAGTCTTACAAATTTTTTAACTGTGCCCAATAAAAGAAAAATAGCATAAGGAACAAGTGGAAAGTAAAAGAGGGTTTCAAATATTTGGAATTTTTTTTCCTATTTTTACTCCTAATTTAAACATTTTCACCTTTTTTAGTGTTCCATATGTAAGAAAATTGTGCTGAAATATTTTTTTTCATGTTTAGGGAAGGGGTGCAATAAAAGATTAGTGCTAGATTCTGTAGGCGTGATTTGGTTAGAAGTTTGCCTATTCTTTCACTTCATGTGATGCAATTGCTATGGTAGATTATTCCCATGTCTCTTTTCCATAAAGCATTAATTATCTTGAATTATCCACTGTGGTTTTTGTGAGAGTGATTACAACTGTGATGAGCATCTTTCTCTCTGAAACCCATCAATTATCTTGTAACTAAAGGTCAGCGTTTTAGCCTACTGCAACAATTTTTGGGCAGACCTTCTATTCTGTGGCATACCCTTCTAGAAGGTGATCATTACCTCAGTTCCTGTTGTTACTCATATTATTGTGGGCTAATCGCACAAATGATGGTTTGTGCTGTCAGCCTTGACAATGAAGAATAAGTCTGATTCTACACATACTGAGATGAGTGGCAGAGCTACCTTTGACTTTACCATTGCAGGTTCACACTCAATTATATTATTTCTTCCCAAGCTCCAGATCTGAAGACAATTGAAAACTTTGCACTAAGTTTTGTGGTAACAGATTCTAAAAGAAAATGAAATTAACTAAAATGATTGAGGATTTTTACCAGGAATCCTGAAGTAAGGAACTGAGCAGGTTTTAAAAAAAACAAAAAACCACTCAGGCTAGTCCAATTGCGCACAGCTTCATGCCTATCAATGGCGGGCCAAATTCTCAACTGAAATAAATTGGCCAATTTGCACTAGTGGAGAATGTGGACTAGTGCAAATTGTGTTTTTTCAGCACGAAGTACCATAAACGAAAATACATCCTGACAGCTGAAGGAAACGGTGAGCTCTAATAGGCTAGATTAAAAATTTTATTTTTTAGAGTTGTAGCAGTAATTTTTTCATATGTATCAAGACCCCTTTTGCAGAATTTTACAGAAATTTCAGCAAAGTAGCATTTTTAACTTTAAAAAAAATCTGAAACAAATGTACAGTGTTTTTAGTGCAAGATCAGATTGATACTCCAACAAGCCCTGTTTTCCCTTAAACATTGCATTTACTTGTACTAAAAGATGGATTTGGTTCACAAAAAATAACCAACCCAAGATTACTGTAGAAATGGTCCTCTTTTGAATGCAAAACAAAATCAGACAGCTTGAGTCTGTCCTGAAAGTCAAAGGAAAGTCATTCACAGTGAATAGGTAAAGTACTGTGATACAGTTTGCAAATGACTTGCAAATATGAATAATTATGAGTTGGCATTGCCACTATATATTTTTCGCAAATAATAGACATGGGTGACATGAGGAGGAATATATAAGAATGCAGAAAACTGAGCTATTTATAGCTTGGCTAGATGACAACTAATGGAGTTATGCTAATTCTCTGAAGATACACATAGGAGTGAGAACCAGTGTAACTAGAGCTGTCTCAAAAAACTATAATGTCTATTTTTTATTGTAATTTGAAATTTCATTGAAATTGAATGTTTCATAGAAATAGTGCAGTTATTTTTGTGAATTTTAAACAAAATCCAGACAGAATTCCTTTGGAAATGAGGCAGATTTCCTGCCAGCTCATCTGTTGGACTTTTCCACAGTCTACCTGTAAAACTGCTGGAGAGCCAGAAGCATCTAGGATCTATGGTGCCTGTTCACCACAGATACGACCTTGCAGCTGCAAACACCAAAGTTATGTCTACAAAGCAGCAAGTGACCCATATACCAGGGATGTTCCTGAGCATACCTTTCTTGCTCAAATGCTCCAAATCCTGAAGGATGTTGCTGATACTTCTTTCTTGTCACCATTTATATGCAAAGATTCCTAAAACCTCAGTTGTTTCATGGAACTGAAATTTGGTTTCCCAGTTAGCTTTAAGTATAAACAATAAGGAAAGTTGTCTGTGCACTGATCCTATTTTTTCCCTTTGTTTCTCCTTTTTGATCCTTTCATTGTGGCCCAATGGGTAAGAACACTGGATGGGGATTCAAGACACCTGAGCTCTGTTTCTGGTCCCTACTTTGTGCACTAGCATGACTACCTACTAGGCCTGTAAGAAATTTTGCCAGGTGTTTCATTTTGAAGCAGTCCCAGGTAGCAGAGGCAGCCTCCTCTTATCTGGGGCACAGATTCAGTGGCTCACACCCCTGGAAGGGTTGCCAAGCTGTGCCAGAATCCTCCCAGGAATGTGAGCCCCCAGATCTGTGCGACAGATGAGAGGAGGCTGCTGGTGCCTTCTGGGCACAGCCCACACCCAGCACCAATCCCAGGTAGCAGAGGCAGCCTCCTCTCATCTGGGGAGCAGATCCAGGGGCTCACACCCATGGGAGGGCTGCTGGGCTGTGCTGGACTCCTCCTGGGGGTGCGAGCCCCTGGATCTGCATGCCAGATAAGAGGAGGCTGTTGCTGCCGCCTGGGACAGGTGGCAGCAGCTATCTTCTCTGGTGCTGGACTCAGATTGTGCCCAGCACTGGTCCCAGGTGGCAAAGGCAGCCTCCTCTCATCTTGGGTGCAGACCTGGGGGCTCACATCCCCAGGAGAGATGCCAGCTGTGCTGGACTCCTTCTGGGGGGTGTGAGTCCCCGGATCTCTGTGTGGATGAGAAGAAGCTGCCCCTGCTGCCTGGGACAGGTGCTGGCCCAGGCAGCATCAGCAGCCTCCTCTTATCTGATGTACAGATCCAGGGGCCTGAGTCCAGCACAGCTCCATAGCTCCCCCAAGGGTGCAGACCCCGCAATCTGTGCGCCGGATGAGAGCAGGCTGCCACTGCCGACAAGTGTCACAAGTTTTGCTTTGAACAGTTTGAGGTATAGTTTCCCAGAAACCTCTGTACCTATTTCCTTGAAGCTTGGCAGGATTCATGCCCTCAGAAGGGGCTACCATCCCTGTAATTTTCATCCAAATCAGGTAAGAAATGGCAAAGTTTTAGGCATTTTCATGATTTCCCATTATAGCCTATGGGCGAGAAGTTGGAAAGCAAATTAAATGGGACAGTGCTTTGAAACAAAATGAAATGACAAAATGAAACACTGTCCCTTTGAAATGGTGAAACAGATGTCAAAATGAAACAATGGTGTTTCACACAGCCCTACTGTCTAGTGCTAACTTGTGTGCTAACTTCTGGGAAATCTCTGTAGCTTTGCTTATTCCTCCTATCCCTGAAACCACTCATGTGTACAATCAGTATACTTTATTTTACATATGTTTATATTAGTGTGTTAGTTAGTATAAGGCTGAATTTCAAGAAAGCTAATCACTCATAGAAGCACCAGATATAAATAAGTGACCAGATTTTTTAAAGTGGGTGTTTAGTGTTTTCAATGGACTTGCCAAGCACTGAACACTTTTGAAGTATCATCCCTTTCTCTTATTTTTCACAGTTATCTACTGTGGGACTGGAGTTGAGACAAACACTGTCCTGACTCCCACTTCCTCAGCAGGAGCTCTGCCTTCTAATGTCTTCATAGTCTGTCCCTGCATTTCCATTCCCTGGCTGAGAGCTGGAACAGCAGATCATTGCTGCCAGCTGATTTCCTGTCTGCTGCCTGCCCTGTTCCTCACTCCATGCTGGTTCTTTACAGTATGACTCCTTTTGAGAGCTTCTCTCAGTGACTAGAAGCACTCTCTTCTCATCCACCCACTTGTGGGTTGACTGAAATGTTAGCTTAAACAGTTGGTTCAGATACTATGTGTAGAGAAGCATCTTAAGACACCCAACATCCAAGATCTTAACTCAGTTTACAAATAATGAATTCAGCCTCCTAACTTAGGAAAAAGGAAAGTAATTCAATTCACCCATCTCTCCTGGAAACTTTTCTTCCTTACAAGCTTAATACTTTAATTTTTTTTTCCGTGCTGTTTTCTTCTTGCAGTAGGGTGAATACTATACATGTTAAGAGGGAATGGGATTTTTATTTCTCGTATAAACCACTATAAGACAAGTTTCTGAACTACATGCTGGCAAGTCCCTATATAAGCTGTATGTAGTTTTGCTCCTTATGGCAGCTTATGCTGATTTTGTGGTGCAATCCAGAAGAGTTACTTCTGACTTATCTTTGTGTAAGCAAATGCACTATTTGGTTCATGGAATGAGAGAGAGATCTCAAGTTAATACTGTATGGTACTTCATTATTAGTAGTACTGATGTTATTTATTTAAGCTATGCAAATACTTTTGAAAGCTAGATATCCTCTCTAGTTTTCAGAGTGCTGATTTACTCCTGGCATCAATAGAAAGTTTTGCTAACATACTGACAAGGGAAACTAAGTGAAGCTGTAACTGTTACTCTGCCAGGAGCCAGTGCAGGTTTATAAGTGACTAGAAAGAGGGCAGGACAGGATTTCTAGGAGAATTGTTAACATATAGCCACATGGGTGGATATAGGATTTTAAAAAGGAACTGTAGATACTATGGTGCATCATGGCATATAACCTAAGTTTTTTTCCAGTTAAAAAGAAATTAGAAGATTTATTAATAAGTGTGGGCCCAGGGCTATAATATTCTGATTCAGATCAAAGTAAACAAAAAAAAAAGTAGAATGTGTGTGAATTGGCTTTAAATGGGCCTGGTTTAAATTGCTGGCCCAGCTTATGGTGTGGCAGTTCCTTTAATCTTGGAGTTTCCCTCACATGCTCCCTCGCCATTGCTTGGTAGTGGGGCCCTGTTGGCCCCTCCACTCACCACTCATTCCTGATGGCTGGGAGGTGAAAACTGTGATTTTAAATATGTTGTGGTTTTTGACTCCTGTCTGGTGAGCAGCAAACAGCAGAAAGCAAAAATTGCAACATATTTATAATCAGTTTTTGCCTCCCAGCCATCATGAACAAGTGGCAGGACTGACGGGCCCCTCTAACAATCAGTAGTGGGGGCACAAAGGGGGAACTCCAAGTTTAAAGGAGCTGCCACACCATGAGCTGGGCCTGTGATTTAAACCAGGCCCCCCCTATAAATTAATATAAAAATACACTAAACTAGGCAAAATAATGGTTATTGTTTCATTAGCCCTGTAATCTCTAGAACGT
Source organism: Caiman crocodilus (assembly GCA_030014935.1). Classification (NCBI taxonomy): domain Eukaryota; kingdom Metazoa; phylum Chordata; order Crocodylia; family Alligatoridae; genus Caiman; species Caiman crocodilus. The sequence continues at coordinate 39,111,766 of JAGPOW010001918.1, read as the reverse complement.
AGTGTCTATCTGTCTTTCAGATTCATAAAATGAAATCATGCCTTCCTGAGCATCTTGACAGTGCAGCCAATGCTTCAGTGAAGTGTATTTTTCCACCTGAGTTAACATTCACCCAAATTAACATTTCTACACCAGTCCATGTTTCTAGCTAGAGTTAAAAACAGGCTGTGAGAGATGAGCTACATTTCCAGAAGCAGCTAACAGACAGCAGAATGTTTGATTAATGGAATCACTGGACACCATTAAAAAGGAGAAAGGGTTGTGAACGCTTGTGCAATGAAGTGCTGAGAAGGAATCAGGTAAATTATAATGACCCATGAAGTCAATTGACACCCTCATGGCTGCCTGAGTAGAAATTCTACTGTTATTGCCAGGCAGCAGGTTATACATTTTGGTATAACAGCAGGATTCTTCATCATCAACAATCCTTCAGTTTGAGGATGATCCTTAGCATGGCTCATTGATGGATCTTGAGGTGACTTAAGAGTCTAATTCTTGAGCCACAGGCCCATCCATAGCAGCTGCAGATCTTTCCACAGGGGAAGGTAGGCTGAAAGGCAGGATTTCTCTTCTTTCCTCCTCTCTGTCTTCTCTACTTTGCAGGTAAGACAAGTTACCTCAAAATGGGAAGCCACTTGGTTGAAGTTGCAGCACCTTTGGAGTCAGTCAGCACAGCAGCCAGCTCCTCCCAAGCCTTGACATCAGAATCCATTTTCTGGGGTTTGCCTTTAATATATCCTTGTAGCACTTCCTTTAGCCACTATGAGAGCTCAGGCCATTACTAAGCTGAGAGGAGAGAATTTGTTTTGGGAGTTGAGTCAGGCATCTGCACACAATGTCTGGTCCAGTGAAGCTGGTGCTTGAAGATCATCATTTCAATGCTGGTAACACTTGTTTCAGGAAGACTGAAGCCATTATGTGATGATCTTCTCATCTGATATGGAGGATTTATCAGAGGCATCATAAGGGTTAACATTTCAGGCTCTTGCAATGACAACAGTAGGTCACCTACCACGAATGCCTTATGCCTCCCAAGGTTGGTGGGGCACAACGATCACCTGAAGGTGGTGGTGGTGGTGGCAGCAGTAGAGACATGGCGGCAGCAAGCAGGGACTACCTGCAAGTGGCCATGGTGATATCAGAGGTGAGGGTGGGTTGAGCAGGGACCACCCGCAGGCAGCCAGGCCAGTATCAGTAGTGGGGGAGGAGGTGGCAAACACCGAGTGGCAATTGGTGATTGCCTGCAGATGCTGTCATGAGTGTTGGCAGTGTACGGGGGTGGTGTGGTGAGCAGCAACCACCTGCAGGTGCCTCTGGCAGCAGGGCTGTGAGAGAGGTGGCCAATCTGAGGAGGTGTATGGCCAATCTCAGGGAGTGCACATGCTTGATAGGAGGGAGATACCTAGATAATTCCTACACATAGACTTATCTCCTTTACTGAAGATAGTCATGATGTCAGCATTACTCAGATCCTATGGGATCTCTTCCTTTTTCAAAAAATATGTACAATAAATCTGTGGAGTCTCTCCAGATTTGTTGATTTCAGCAGGTAAGCCATCTGGTCCAGTGGCCTTATTATTCTTGATTTCTTTGATGGTACATTAGACTTCTTTTGGGATAATAAAGTTGGTGAAGGATCCCTCTTCAGGGTGACAGTGGTGATATCTGCCACAGTGGACTCGTGGTTCAGATGTGCCTCAGAGTGTTTTTTCCATCTAGCTTAAATAGTCTTTGAGGAGCCTTGAGCCATCTTGCAATCACAGGAAAATAGGACTGTAGAAAGCTGGACTGTAGATGGCCTTTGTTGCCTGGGAAAGGCTATGCACGGCGTGTTTGTCAGCAAAGAGCTGAATCATTTTGACTTTTTCTTACTACAACTGGCTTTTGATTTTCTGGATGCTCCTTTGAGGTCCTCTGAGGAGCTGATCTGATCTGATCTGTTTCTTCTTCTGAGATGAGGTGTCATCTTGCCAGGCAGAAATAGCTCTTCTCTTCTTGTTGAGGAGAGCCTGGATCTCAGCTTTGTTTTCATCAAATAAGTCTTGGTGACATAGCAATAGATTCAGCACAGGCCACATGAACACCAGTTTTAAATCCCTTCCAGGGTTCCTCAATGTTGCCTTCATTTGTGGACAGGGTGGAAGAGCTTTCCATGGAGGAACTGTTGGAGATCCTTACAAACCACTGGGTCTTGAGGAGGTTTGGTGTTGAGAGTCCTTCGCATTGCTTTTGTCTGTTTTCAGTATTTTGGAGCAAGCCAGATGCTCATAATGGATCTGACAAGTTGGTGAGAAGGCAAATGATCTTGTTATCCCTGCAAGTGTTAGTAGGTGGTCAAGGTTGGAGTAGAACTGTTCTTCAAGAACATCATCATCATCAAGCATTGGGGTTTATGCACTAATGACAGTGGCACCCTGGTTGTGCTAAGCTTAAGATTATGGGTCATAAAACATTCATTAATGCCCACATAGAGCTTCATAAGTTGACTGACAAGAAGATTCTTGATGACAAAGCTGATGGTGTGAAGGAATCCATCCTCAGAGACAATAGCAATTCTTCTTTCTGGCTGTTTGTTGTCTTGGTGAACCCTCAAGGTGCAAATGTTTCATGCGTCAAAAATCATTGTCATCTTTTGTTGTTTTTAACCACAGAATGAGTGATCCCATCCAGGAGCAGATAAAATAGCCTAGGTTTAGGTCACCTTTTCAAGCCTCCTCCCCATGTGTGGTGAGCAGAGGGGATCCTGAATAGAACTGCTCAGTCACAGTAGTAGCTGCAGAATTGCATCCTTGTCTCCACCCAGATACAAGATGATCATCAGGTTACTGTTGCCTGCATGCAACAGTATGCAGTCTCCATGGCTGGAGACTGAAAGATTCACTGTCTCCTTTACCACTCATCCATTACTGCAGGGCATTTGGAGGTTGGTACAGGAGAGTGTGTTGCTTCCTGTGATTGAAGTCTGTGTGTGACTGTTTAATGGGAGGAAGCTGATGTGCAGAAACAGTAACCATATGATGTGAGTTGAGTGGCAAGGGAGAACCCTAGACAATAGACCTCCATCTTGTTGCAAACTTCTTTCATCTTTACAGCTGTTAAGATCCTGACATTTTCTTCCTGATTGAGGACTTGGATTTGTACTGTGGTCTGTCTGCTACCTCCCCTCAGGCCTGTTTGCCATGGATGATCCTGCCAGAAGCGTGAGACTGGGTGACATAAATCGGAGGATCATTGGGACACAAAAACCTTTCTAACACTACAAGGTCTCAGTCTGAGAGGGACAGGAATCAAAGTGGAGATGGATATGCCTGTGTATGGCAACTCCTGAGAAACATTCACTGTTGGGGTGGAATTCAAAGGTGCCTTCCCCTACTGCATGGTGCTGTCAATACCACTGCAAACTCTACCACAGGGATAAATGCTTCCCCAGGTACAGCTTACCTTATGAATGGAGAATATGCTTACAGTAGGGGTGTTAAAGATCCAACATCCAGGGATCAGAGCCAGGTCTCTTACTGGTGTGCTACATGCAACATGAACTCGTCCTGGCTTCTCACACTGCATGTAGCATGTATAGCCTGTCTGAGGTGGGTTGCAAGTAGTGCAGGGCCAATTGGGAATGTGCATTGCATGAGGTGTCAACATCAGACTGGCCTTGCATGATAGATCATGGACCAGGTTGGATCAGGCCCATAGCCTGGCCCTGCATGCTAGGTCTAGTGTACAGAGCTGTGTGATGTGCATGCTCTGTGGAGGTGGGGCCGGTGTGTTACATGCAGTGCATGGGGCTGGATTTGGCACATACGCTGCAAGCAACATGTATGGCTGGTCCAGGGTGCATGCTGCATGGGGTGCCTGCATCAGACCACGACTACAGATTGGAGCTGTCATGTGGGCTTGGTTGGTGGGTCTAATCCAATCAGCAGACTGACTCTGAATACTTCATCTGGCCCATAGGACCAATTGAGTTTTTCAACCCTGTTAGCCAGGGGTATTCTGTGTCCCCTGACTTCATATTTGGCTGGATGGACTTGTTGGGTGCATCCACACATGCAAGCAAGTGCACTTGCAGCAGCTCAAATAGAAACAGTGCAAATTTGAAACGGGGGGGGGTTTGCTTCAGCACACGTGCTCAGACATACACTTTGGTGTGGAACAAATTGTGCCACGTGGGGCAAAATAACCCTGCCTGGCTCCTCTCACATCTGCAGCCAGGGGGAGCTAGAGCTTGGGGCCAGCACCTGTGCAGCCCCAGAAGTATAAAAAGCTGCCCTGTCCTGGCCCCATCACTACAAAATGCTGCCCTGGTAAGTAGCTCCGGGATACTCGCTCTTAGGAGCTTCTGGGGCCCAGCCAATTGGTACCCAGGGACACTACCCCTTGTGCCAGCTGGACTATTGAAGCAGCCCTGAGAGTTTCCTGCCCCCTCTACCCACTGCAGCAGTCTGGCAGTGGGGCCTGCTGCCTGGCTGTGCACCTGCCAGACCCAGTTGAGGCATCTGCCCCTCTGGGTCAGCTGCCAGTGGGCTGTGGCTGCAAAGTTGGCTTTTGTGTGGCACTGCTGCCATGTGTTCCTCCTGCGCAGCCATCTGGGTAGCTATCACCTGGAAGATGTTCTGGGTGTGGTGGCCTGCTTTGAACTGTCAAGCATGTCCTCCTGATCCCAGCTGGCCAGGAGTTCAACCACCTCCAGTTGGGTCTAAGGTGCCAGCTCTGAGGAGGCAGGGTCCTGCCACTGGTCTCCCTACGAGGAATTCTGGTGTTCCCTATTGGAAAACTGAAAAATTCCTTACAAAATAATCCCAAAGTCACTGTATAAAATACCCTAAATTCATGTTCCTTCACAATTAAAACAGAAGACCACTAGAGAGAGAGAGAGAGAGAGATCAGTTGGGCTGTGTTTTATTAATATATCTACAGTGTTATAGCAATTTGGAAGACTACCACTGTTTCTAACATAATAATAAAATGAGTTCTAAATGCGTTTAATGAATTCATGAATATATAAATATATATTTTGCTGTCCCCCCACAGGGGTTACAGTCCCCACAACTGGGGCTACTCTCCCTTCAGGGCCCATATGCCCTACCCCACCCCCGCTTGCTCCCCCAGCCCCCTGGATTGCTGCCCTGCCTGGCCCCATCCCCTACCAGCTCCTGCAGCCTCGCAATGGCTGCCCCACTCAGTCCCTACTGCTCCCCCAGACCTCCCAATGGTGCCCCACCTGGTGCCATCCCCCACTTGCACCCTCAGATGCCCCCCATGTCTGCCCCCACAACTCCAGCCTCTGGCACTTAAAAAAAGAACAAAAAACCCTCTACTTACCGAGCAGAGGCTGTGGGGCTACAGGGTCTCCTAGCAAAGTCCCCCACCCAGGGCAGCAGGGGGCAGCAGGGCCTGAGCTGGGGCCACTAGGGCTGTCACCCTTCCCTTCACTGTGTGCGCAGGGCCCCAGTAACCACTGTGGCAGCTCAAACTCCTGGTGAGTGCCAGGGGGGTTGGTTCCCCCCAAAATGGGATGGGAGTCAGGGATTGGTGGGCTTCAGGGGCATGGGGTCAGGTGGGGAAGGGCTCAGGGGGCTCAGGGGGCAGGCAGGGGGTAGGGCCAGGTGGGGAAGGGATCAGGGGATGGGGGGAAGTGGGGTCAGGCAGAAGAGGGATTGGGGCACTCAGGAGGCAGGCAGGGGCTGGGGCTGGGCAGGGAACAGATCAGGGGACTGGGGGATGGGGCCCAGTGGGGAAGAGATCAGGAGGCAGGCGGGGGGTGGGGCCAGGTGGAAAAGGGATTGGGGAGCTCAGGGGGCAGGCGCATAGTGGGGCAGGGAAAGGATCAAGGGGCTGGGGGAGTGAGGGAGTGGGTGGGGCTATTCCCCTCCATGGTCTCCCAGCCCCTTTCTTACCAGCAGTGGAGCCTGGGTCAAGCTCCCTGCTGCTGGCACGCTGCCTGTCCTGCATGGGCAGGAAGCATGCTTCAGCACCAGGGTGAGGGATAACCATAGAGATGGTCTGGCAACCAGAGTGTCTCTGAGGAGGACCCAACCTCCAGTTGCCTCAGGGCATGGTCTGTGACCATTGCCTGCCCTGCTTTTTTTTTCTGCACAGTTTTTGACTCCTGGATATCCAGAAGTCTAATGTCGTGCCTGTGCTGCAAATTTGCAGTGCAGGGAACATTTTCTCGTTTCTGCACTTGCCTATTGCAATGTCTCAAAGGTGTCTGAGACACTGCAAGAGGCGTTGAGGGCTCATCTGGCCATGCCCCTTGGGTCTTCCAGAGGGATAGAATGCTTCAGTCACTTCACACTCACTTCATTGTCCTTCATTACTTACAGTATAGTACAATATGGAACATGACATATCCTTCTGCACTTTTCTGTCTGGGCTGGCTTATGCTGGGTGCTTTAGGAGGAAGCAGTTCTTTCTGTGCTTCAGAAGCACAGGGAGTTGCACTGGGCCTGACCCGTATGTGGAGAACACAAATGTTGGAAGGCTGTGTGCATGTGTATTTGTGTGTGTGTGTGTGTGTGCGCGTGCGCACATGTGTTTGTGTTTATAAAGTTTGTGTTTTTTTGTTCATGTTTCTTAAGTTATGCACTTTGGTGATATGTTCCAGTGTTTATGTGATAGCATTTGTTACATGGAATTATAATAATAAATATTTTAATACAGAAACAGTACTCTGTGAAGGAGTTTTAACTGCTGGCAGTAAGAGGAAGATTGTGGATTCAAAAAACTGGTGTCAATGAATTTTGCAACCTTCTTTTCCTCAAATGCCAGCACATAACACTAGCACATATCAGCCTTGGTTTATTGGCCAGAGAACTCCATCACTTCAGAATCAGTGAAGCAAAAACTCCTGGCACACAAAGCTATTTTTGTTCTGTTGGTTGCTTATGGAACTGTAGCAATCTGATGATGATGAAAACATGTGCTGGGCTCATTCTATCCCAACCCCTTTGGCATTCCATTCAAAAAGTGATGTAAAATAATTTTGCTGCCCGAGAAAAGGGTATATTTAGCGATGTTAGACATTATATTTGGGTTTTTTTATGTGATGAAATATGCAGTAAATACCAATCAACGCCATGCCTGCAGACACTGTAAAAATGTTCTGAAATGAATACAGCAGACTATGCAAAAAAATTTTGCATAGGTTTTCCTTCCAAGGCATGCATGAAAAACCAATTAATGCTAATGCGAACAATGAGGGGAAAATTAAATGCCTCTATGTGTAGACAGGTACAACTAAGATGCACTTGTATATGCAACAGAGGTTTAGTCCCCTAAATTAAAATGGTGGGTTTTAATTACAATGCTTAAAAACCCACTGCTTCAATTTAGGGGCTTCCTTCACTGTTACAGTGAGGGGCCTGATCCTTTTTTTTTTTCTGTGGCTCCTGCTCATGTCTCCCACAGCTGGAGGGTGAGCTGCCAATGGGCCAAGTGACCTCTGAGCTGCAGAGGGCTGTTTCTTTCTTCCATGGTGGTGATGCCCCAGGGGCTGCCTGGGTGGGCTGCTGCCCTAGCTCCAGCTCAGGAACAGTTGGATTGGACTGGGCACTACTTCTGAGCTGGGGCAGAACCCACTAGCAGCCATCCAGGTGGCCTTGGGGGCACTGCTGCCTTGAAAGGAAGGACCAGGGCCCCCTGCAGCTCAGGACCTGCCGGCAGCTTGCCCCCCAACTGCAGGAGAGGAGGGCAGAGTCTGTGGAAAAAAATAAGGATCGGGCCCCTCATCACTTTTTTTTTCTAGTGGAACTTTCCTGCATGAACTGTTGCTTGGCTGTGCAGCTCCTGAGCTTTAGGGCGCCACAGTCCTCCCCTCTGCAGCAGTGGTGCCCCCTGAGGCAGGCAGGGCAGGTGCTAACTGCACAGATGGTGTCCCAGCCCACTGGGTGCTGCTCCCTGGGCTGGCTCCCAAGACAAAACACTTTAAAATATTACCAGAGGTCAAACAAAATCTGATTTTTTACCTAAATCCAGATTTTCTTCTGTTTCTTTTCTCTCCTTTTCAGGTTTTGGAGTCTTCAACTTCTGGTTTTGCATTTGTTTTTGCTTGGGTTCAATTTAGTTGGACGTAGCTTATTTTCATGTGTTTTGAAAATCTGGTTTTATAAAGTGCTGCTAATTAGCATCTCCCATTGAATTTTTTGCTGAGAATGAATTGTTTTTTATTTATAAAGCAGTTTTAGTTCATGATATTGGACTAGGAAACCTGTTACAATTTCATCTGAACACTTGCTATATCTGTGTTTCTATGCTGGAGGTACAGCTTATGAAGGCATATAGGGCCAGATTCTTTTCAATCTGTTACATGAATAAGTGGACTCCAGTGCCTAAAGTGCTGCTCAACACCCTGAAAAATATTTAATGCCAAAGATAAGGTCATCATTCTCTTCCTAACTGCCTTGTGAGACTCAGTTTTCAGAGTGGTAGGATGGCGTGCTATAAACATAGATGCGTTAATGGATTTTAGAGACTTGAACAGGTTGGAATAGAATTGAACTTTAATAGGTGAAATAGAATCTGGCTGTAAGAATAATGAATATACCATACAAAAAGGCAAGTCAGTGTCTTCTGTTGGCACTAGGCCATTAAATTGAGTACTTAAATAAAATCATACAAATATTATTTCACATATAAGTAGGCATTGGGTTATCTGGTTGGATGGAGAGGGAAGAGGGGGAAGAAAAAGTTATTTATGTTCTTTTGCAACACATTAAAATGAGCATCTCTTTTTGTGGCTCTTCTTTTATATGGCAAAAATTGTTGGTTTTTTTTACACTCACTTTACACTCACTTGCCTAACCAAAAAATGATAGCCGTTCCATAATTACTAGGCATGAAGGTGAACCTTTGTGCAAAATCAAGTCTGGGTCTCAATGGCTTCAGATTCACTATAAAGACATGGGTTGGGATGATGTCTTGTTAGATATGAAAAAGTATTGTTCTTGTAAAAAATAATTTACAGCACTAAGAACATACTGAAATAAAAAAGAAAGAGCATTAAGAAGAGTTTGAAGTCATAAAACCTTCAGAGCCCCTGAAGAGCCTAGGCAAATGCAGTTTGTCCTGAGAGATCTATGAAAAAAAGAATAATGGTAACCCTACACGCCATGTAGGGGGTTACTATTTCTCCATGTGACTACTATGCATAATTTGCATTTCATAAGCAACTCATACGGGCTGGATCCCAACTCTAAAACATTAAACAACTTACTCTGAGGTTAAACCTCAAGTGACTTTGTCATCAAAATTCCCTACTCATGGCCACTCATGAAGTACCTTTATCAACCGTGGAGCCATGTTCTGAGTGAAAACTCCACCTGAATTGTATCTTTTGCCCTAAGTCTGTTACCACAGTGCAATCACCGCATAGCCATACTGGTTTTCTGTCATACGCAGCTGCAGAACTGGAAACTGGAATTAGAATTTGGATCTAATTGAGCAACTTAAATTGTTCAGGTAAATAGGTTGTGAAGTCTGGCATTAAAGATCAGAGCAACTTTTTTTAATGATTCATGGGATTCTGCTTCCCTCATGTTCCCCCTACAAATGCTCTGGTTGCTTGATTCTTTATACACATCAATGAAGTCTTTTTATTGCCATTTAATAATGAATGGTATTTTGTTTGCCTACCTGACATTTTTATTAACTTCACTTTTTTTCTACGCGCATTTCTTTAGGCATGATAAAAACAACCCCTTCTCCCCCTGCAAAAAATAGTGAAGCTTTATTTGAAGAAAATTTGTCACTAATCTGTTGCAGCTGTAGGGGACTGCTCAGCCAATTAAAGAGAACAGACTTTGGCTCCGGCCCAAATGAGGCGACCACATGTTGTACTTTGATTGGTCACCTCAGGGGAACAAAGGGTCACAGGGGCATCTGTTTGCCATTTCCTGTCACAACAATACAGTGTAAGGAAAGGGTAAAGCAGCAAAGAAGAAAAATGTGGATTTGTTCCATCTAATGTCTTATCCAGCAACACAAGAGGATCAAGTAACATCTAGTTAGAATAGGAAGACTTTTCCTGCATCATACTAGGATTGGAGAATCCAAACAGCACTTTCTACTACCTTGGTTTTAAAGTGTTTTGTAGACTACTACTTGCTCTTTGCTGATATAGTATAAACATGAAATACCTATTACACATTAACATCAATAGAGTTACTCCAATGTATATAGGGTGAACATCATTTTAACTAAGAACAGAATTTGGTACTTTTATGCTGTGATTTTCTATAACTAAGGGATAATAGGGGAGGTACCTCATTTATGAGGCAGCAATCCATTTTTTTCATGGGCAAGCTAAATGGCCAAGAGCCTTGACCGTGGGATGAGAGTTTAATGTGAGGACATGAGGATATTGTGTTGGTAGGGGAAAGGAAAACTCTGCGGAAAGAAGCTGTGAAAAGGTCTCCCATGAATTATATCATTCATTAACCTTAACCTCACCATAGAATATACATGCTAAAAGAATAAGTGTATAGTCTTTCTGTATTTTGATTCTCTAGAACAGATGTTCCCAACCGCAGGGCTATGGCCTGGCATTGGGCCTCCAAGGGTTGGCTGCTGGGTCATGTCATGAGCCCCCTGCTCAGACCCCCATTTGTCCACCTGGGCGAGTGGCTTCCACTGCCAGCAGTCACATGCGGGGTTAAAGCTGGGTGACAGGGAAGCCCCGCAAGGGAGGCAGCTGGCTCCATGTGCCCCATCCCTCTCCCATGCTGGTCTACAGTATAAAAGAGGTTGGGAACCACTGCTCTAGAAATCTTTACTTAAACTGACATATAAGGATATGCATACAGAATCAATACTCTCATAAGTATTGGATCCAGCTGGCTCTAGCGTAACCTAAACAAGAATAAAACTATACTAATTCTATAGCAGAAATACTTCAAAATGTTGACCATCATACTGAAGTCAACTTACATTCATTATGTCCCATACCAGTTGTCAAAGCATTGTGAAGCCCTGCTGGATTTGTTATTAACCTTAGCTAATCAAGTAGTGTCAGTAGTAAAAAATGCCACTTTGTGACTGGGAAGCCTTGTCCCTTTCTGCTAGCCACGATAGTCTATCTATTAACTATTTCTATGCAGCAGGATCTCTGAACCTAAAGCTAAAACAGCGGAAACAATAATGCAGAATTCAACAGCTCATCTTCTCAGGGGACAGACATTGTGAGCATGCTGCCTCTGTACATTTCATTTCTACTGCCAGTTCAAGGCCTCAGACCTGGACTTTTAAATCATGAATTGGTCAGGAACTGCTGCATCAGTGACCTCACATTTCTCTATAGCTTCCTGAGACAGCTGTATTCTTTTGGGAAAATACAGTTTCAAAGCGCAGGACAGAAAGTAGGACAGATATTCCCAGAGTTTTAGATATTATTAATTATTATATATAATATATATTAGTGTTTAGAACTTCTTGTCAGGCTGGCTGGCTGAAGTTTTATCTTTCCTTGGCTTCTGTCATTCCACCCTCTCTTGGTTCTCCTCCCAGCTGTCGAATCATTCTTTCAACATGGCCTTTAAGGATTCTTTTCTTTCTCCAACTTTCTTCAGATGTTCCACAGGTTTCTGTCCAATGTCCCTTGCACTCCCATGCATAACTTACCTCTAGGCAGTCTGTTTTGCAAATACTAATGCCTTACATAGACAAGTCACAAATCTACCCTTCTATTCCAGGCACGTCATCTTCCAAATAATATATATTCTTTCTTTCTGTCATCCCTCATGGACATTGAGTCATTGGCTCCAGCTCAACCTAGGTAAATAGAGAATTAATCTTTTCTAGCACACCTATGCTGCTGCTTCCTCCTTTGTCAATTCTTGTGATGACATCACAATACTATATGTTATTCTAGTCAACAGCTTTGGTGCCATTTTTTAATCCAACCTCACTGTACAAATGTCTATACTACAATGACTGTGCCCCTGACTGCTGCAGGTTACATACAGGTTACTTACAATCCTGGAGGTATTACTGTGAAGGTGTCATACCAAATCCAAGACTCAGGTCTTAGAAGTGACTATGGCAAGATATGTCAGCAGTATCAATAGTATATTTTTGAGTTTGAAGCGTGCAAGTGGGGAGAGGTTGGTAAGGCAAGGTTGGGAATATCTTTCAGGACATATTGCTACTTCAGTTTAGACATACTTTTGATACTTGCAGTTTGAAAGTAGTCTTTCATATCTAGAGAGCAATTGCAGAAGGGGATTCCCAGACACTTTCTCCGATGTATTTTTGGGTATGAGGTTTGCAAGCAGAAGTTCATGGACAATAGATGCTTGAGGCTGACAATAGATGCTTGAGCTGGGGGCATACTTCCACCATAATGTAGACATGCTTGCAAGAGCCTCATCTCCAGGCTATGTTTAAGCCTTCCATACTCTTCCTGTCTAACATTTTTAAGATGAAACTTTTTTTTGTATTCACACAGCTAAAGCTCCCATCTAGGATTTTATTATTTCATATCTTAGTAACTGCAACATCATTTCTTCTGGCCTTTACAAATGCAATCCTATCTTACACCTCGCTGTTTGGAGTGCTGAGGCAAAAATCCATCTCCTAGCATGCTGCTTTCACCACATCACCATTTTTGCATCCTTCTACTGGCGCTCCTTTGTCACACGCATCAATGTTGTGTCCTCACTTTCAAGGCTTTTCACAGTCAATCTCTATCCTACTTAGAATCTTCCATTCAGTACTGAGAAGTTAATCTTCTATTTCCAATTGGTCTATGATGCCTTTTATATCAGATGATTCTGCATGGGTTATATATTTTCCAGGAAAAAAGCATTACTGCTAACTTAATATAAATAATGTTTATTAACCCTGCTTTACTTATGATAATATTTTCTGAGGAAAATGTTTATATTTAGAGGTGTAGACATTTAAGAACAGACTTTGAGGTTGGGGGATATGGGTCAGGTGGCTGGTATTCCTGAAGAAAAAGCTAAGCTTTCAAAAGGAAGGAAAATATTGGGTTATGCATAAAAGAGAGTTAGTTTCAAGGAATGGACTGGGGCAGAATCATGTACACTGGATGGAGCATGAGAACAGGCAAAAGGAAAGCTCAGGTCTGTTCCTATTCTGCTTCAGTTTAGTGAGTGGGGAAAATCAGAGAAAGACAAATACTTAGTTTCCTCCTCTAATCATGATTTTTAAACCTGGACAGTATATATCTGAAGCCTATAACCCAGACTCAACCTGACATTTCCAGTGGAAATTGGCGTATCTCCCATCTCATATAAGTCTGGACATTTATTAAAGTGATCCACTACACTATTATTTGTTCTAGTTTTCCACATGGATTTTGCTTTTTAAGATCATGCTGTATGTAAAAAAAATTTGTCTGACAGATCCTAGCTGACCCATCTACCTTCCTACTGGGTGCATTAATTTCCAGGGTGAGGAACTGTTTTTCTCCATAACTCATTCTAAATATGATGGAACACTGGTACTGAAAATGCACCCATCTCATTCATTTATTATTGATTCTTATTTTTCAGGCTTTAAATATAAAGTAGGAAAAAATTACTTTTATCATTAACTTTCACTCTTTCCTATTGACTTCCAGCTCCCTTTTACCAATGACTGCTAATGAAATCACTGCAATTTTATAAAAGCCTTATCTACATTTTTTGAATAAACCTAGAGGATCATTCCTTCAGCTGTTATTAATGTGAATAAATCTAAACCTGTGTGATTTTATGTGGTTTTCCTTTAGAGGCATACAGATTTTGAGTTTCTCACCCTGACCCAGCTTGAACTCTGGGTTGGTTTTAAATGGCCTCAACAGAACTTTTAATTAGACACAATGGGTTTTTATTAATCAGAATCATGCTAAAATTGTAATTTTGCTTGAGTTTGATTCAAAACCATGGACACTGAGAGTTACCTCCAGACTGACTCAAGCAATGTGTGGACCTTATCAAACAATTTGGTAAACACCACTTCTAAGGATGCATAAAATCAGTAATGGTTCAAGTGGTTTTGTGTCTCATTGTGAACTCCATTTTGTTTTCAAAAGGAGGATGATTGTGGTCATTTCAGAAATGGCGTTTTCAGTTTTTCAGCTGGAAGCCAGGTGCTGCTTACAGTTTCTTGCTTTGCTCTGTATTATTAGTACATACACATCCTGTGGCAGTGCCCACTGGTTACAGTTGGAATTGTTAAGCTCAGTGCTAGGTGCTGAGCAAACACATAGGGAGGCTTGCCTTAAAGAACTTACAGTTTATTTTGTATCAAGGCCAACAAGTAGGAAGAGGAAGGACGTATGGTTGACAGGTCCATTGTTTTAGTGGGACCTACCAGCTGAGAACCATCGGGATCCCAAACGTGAGGCAGTCGCTAAGCATGGGTGTTTTCTTTGAAGAGCTGTGAGGCGCATGAGAGAAACCTGATTCAGTATTCAGCAGAGAGCCACTATAAAGAGCTGCAAAGTAGGGTGAAGAGCTTTTGGTTGCTTTTGCTACTAAGCAGAATAGCTGCTACATTTCGAACCAAATAGAACTTTTTTTTAAGTCAAGCAGTTTCACCCTTGGGTATACTGTGTTTCAATAATAAGATCTAGAGGTCAAAACACTTTCTAAGACTTTGATGTCCTTTTAAAATCTGAGACCAATGTCTGCAGCACTGTAAGTGAGGCCTTACATAATGAAATAATTATCTCCTTTGATATACATTTAATTCTCCAATTACTGCAGTTTGTTAGGAAGGTAAGAGGCAATTTTAGAATGATGATAAGGCATACTTAGCAGAGCTTTCTTTCAGATTGAGATCCTTGACAGAGCCTATTAAAATGCAGTGCTTAAGTAATTTCCTTTTTGACCTTTCAAGAGGAGAAGTATTTTAGTAATCTTTTCTGGAAGATGACTGCAATGGAGCTATGCTTATTTACACCAATGGAGAATCTGGTCCGCAGCATGTAATCCAAGATGGTAATTGTGCACTGTATCTTCAATCTGATACAATAGCAATGAAACTGTATCTCTAAGTTCTTTGAAGTTGATTGACATAACTGAAAAGCTAGTAAACTGTACTGAGCTGGTGTGGTTGTGTAATCTTGATTAAGACCAAGATGGAGTTTCACATAGAAGTCTGGTAAAGGGTTTATAAGTCCTATTTGATTTCATAAAGAGAATTTGAAAAAAGAAGAAAAGAATACATTAGTGGCGCTGAGAAGAAATAGTGAATTCAGCACAACTATTTTTTTCAAATGCTTTCTTCTGGTATACAAAGATGATCAAATCAACCCCCAGTGTATTAAAAATAAGGCATTGGATGAATACACTTTTTGCTAAGATTGTATGGTATAATAAAAACAAGTGACAAATACTGATCCTTGGAAGATCAGACTTACATTTTTCTTGTACAGCCTACAATTTTCCTACTGTATTTTGTGGTCAGCAATGCCAGTTTCAATGACTTTTCAAGTAAGAAAATGAGAAAGGACTGGAACTAAAACCTGTCTCTTTCCTTTTTGAGGCATAGACATCTCAATCCTGATTTACACATTTGAAAAAAAATGGATAGCTGCCTTTAACCCCCTTGTGATTTATCAGTTTTGATAATAGTCAAAATAGTGAATAATACATGATACAAGACCATTTGCTCAATTTTTTAAATATTCCATTCGTTACATCTCAGATGCCATTCTTCAGAGTCTCATGGTTCTCACTGTTTTACCTGGTTAATATTAGAGCTTAAAGAAAACAAGCTCTGGCCTTCTAACCTTTGGAATTTGACTGACATCATGCTAAACTAACATACTTCTACCATAAGAAAATACAAAGGCAGCTTTTTCCAAGGTAGAAGGAAACTTTTTTTTTTTTAGGTCAGGTTCATTTTCCCTCTGCATAACCTCATCCATAATATCTCTCAGGAGCACTAAGAAATGGCAGGTTTGTTTTGCATTATTAAATAACTGTATGGTATGATTCAGATGAAATATAAACACTAGTAAACACGACTGGAAAAAGTAGAGATATTGGGAGGCACCAGAGTGAAGGTGACTTACACAGGGTACAAAACATGTCCTTTAGCTATACGGATTCAGTGACATGTAGGACAGCTTGCTCATCTGATTCCCTTTCACTGGTTTAGGTCAGATAGATGTTCTACAATGCAAATACAATATAAATATCTGTCACAGTTTTTCACTGTTAAATTAAGGCCCAGTCCTGAAACTCATGGCATTAACTCCAATAGCAAGACTTCATTATAAAAGCCTGATTGTGTGAGGTTGTTCGAGGTTGCTCTAGTGCTCTCTTCTCCCTTCCCCTGCCCTCTCCTTTGTAGAAAGTTTGTATAACATTCCAAGAAAAATACCCTATCAAGAATTATAACTTTTCCATATGATTTTCATAATTTCTATAGTATTTACTGAAGAATCTTATTATAGAATGCTATACATTACAAAAAAAATACAAAATATAATATTGCCTATTAAAGTGGTTAGTATAATTTTTATAACAAACCTTAATCTTGCTATTTATTCCTAATAAATTGGATTGAAAAATTCTTTAAGAACAATATAAACTGATGACATTAAACTAAATAAACCAGACGCATGTGATGGCCTGAAGCTAAAGTCTCAGATCCAAGAAACTCTAAAATTTTTTAGACACCAGGAATCCAAATCTGGATCCACTTCTGAATGTTTAGGCTAATTTCTGTCTATGTGATGGGCTGAATTTAGTTCTGAACATCCATGACTTGTTGCTTGTGGGAAAGGCTGCTTCAAGATCTGGAATAGTATTTTAACTTTCAGGCCAGTCTCTAACATCTAGGAAGCTGCAATACAGAGAAGTGTCTATGCAAATGTTTCTTGTGCTTTCTCAAACATTAAGTAGAACAAAAAGCAACTGACTCAATAAAAATAAAATTAAATGAAATAAAACAGAAGTGAACAAAGGCACTGCAGATATCAGGAGATTGTTTAGAGTCTTATTACTATTTGTTTATCTGTCTAGTACCAGAAGGTTGCTTTGGTCTTCCTTTAAAGAAAAGTAGTAGCTTTGTATTAATATTATTGATTTCATAAGCACTATTGTGATATTTTATCTTATAAAACTACAACCTATGATGGATCTTCATCTATAATGTGACCAAAAGTTAAAATATGCCTTAAGCTTGTTTAAATAGATGTACAAATGAGAAACCTGTAATGCCTGTATTGTATTTTATACTTTGTTTGTGTAAGAGCTCTAGTGAGCATGCACTATTTGTTTGGACAAGTGCTACTGGATTTCAGAACTGGCCTAGAGGTCAATATCAACACGTCCAGAGCATGATAGAAAATGTTCCAAGAATTTTCTACCCAGGTGTACCAGTCAGATTTTTCTGTTTGCCAGGGAGTTAATACATTCAACTCAAGCAGAACAAATATGTTACTTTTGTGTTTTCTATTGCATTTTGCAGTTAAAATGTAATGGTAATAACCACTCAATATATACTTTTATATTATTATTATTTCAGCAAAGTACAGCCCATTAATTTTACCCTGCAAAAGTTTTTAAATGTGTAAGTAGTTTCCATTTCTTTAACAAAAAGTAAACAAGTCATATAAGCTTAATAGAACAATGATTTTGACCATGACTAATAGCCATGTACAGATATTCACTGCTCTTCCAGGAGAAACTAAAAGTGTAAAATTGTTCAGGATATTTCTCCCAGAATAAAAATAGCTGCTCCAAGAGAAGAATAACTTAGTAACAACCAGGATTAAATCACTCCCAGGAGAGCTGTCCTAGGAAAGACAATATCTGTACACATTGGTGAGAGAAGCCACAGCATAGTTCTTTGGCCATGCAAGGTACTTTGCTTCCCATCCCCCTCCAGGGAGACTGTTGCTTGCTGTACTCTGCTTCTTCAGTCAAGCATGGAACAGAACACATCCTGTTCACAATCTCCTGTGCCTGCAGGAAAACACAGTATGAGTCAGTCCATCAGGGCTGCCCTGTGTACTATTGCAGTTCTATCACTGGGCAGACTGAAGGAGCCTATAGAGCATCCTGAGATGTATGCACAGTGGCCCCTGGCTGCACAACATCAGCACTGTAAACTCTCTGCTCTTCCAAAGCTCAGCATTCAGATTTCTGTAAGTTTTTCTACCAGGAGAACAAACCTGGGACAATTCTCACAGACTGTTTGAATGTGTGTATGCAGCCTAAGACACAACTAGCAATATTTGAGATGTCTGTAGGTAGATACAATTTATTTTCTCCATTTTACTGATTTGAAAAACTAAGAAGCTAAGTACAATCCTACCTAAAAACATCTTGAGAGTGTCCAAGGTGATAGAATTTTTACTTTTTGCAAGTTTTCTCAATGTATTAAAACATCCTGTAGATATAGTTGAGTTCCCCTAGTTCTGCTTATTCCTCCAATTTCTTCAATCTCAAATGGCCAAATTCACAATTAATATGCAAATTAATGTTCACTTTGGGCTGCATGGATACAGTGAAATCATGCAGAGCTCAGTGTAAGACTGTAGTCTGAGACTTCTTTTTGAGCTTGTTCTATTTATCCTGGCAAGGTTTAAAAAGGTGCTTCTCAGCAGAATGAATTAGTATGAACATAACACCCCACTTACATGGATGTGTTGGCACATCTGGACCTAGTAAATGCAGGATGTCTCTGCATTGTGTTGCCTTGTTTCTTTTACATATACTGTAAGATTAACATTTTTAAAAAAGTTTAGACACATAGAGGCAGATAGGCAGTATTTGGCAAAACATCAGCCTACCTAAGATAGATGGAGGAAAAGTAAAACCAAATAAGAAGCCAGAAAGATGTACAACTCTCTAAACAGCTTCCTATGAACTTTCATTCTAAATTTTATAATCCTTGATCTTCCAAATTCTGATTTTTGGGAAACTCCCGTTTACTCTACTCTAAACATTGTCATATTCTTCTAGTGAATTATTTTTTTTTCTAGCAATTTTAGGAAAGCTCTGTGGACTGCAAGGAAGACATCTGATTTTGTTTAAGGAAAAAGGTGTCCTGAAAAAAATCTCTAGCTAATAAGATGCTAAAGAAGGAGAGCACTGAGAGAAGGAAAAAGGAGGGCAAGCAATTTTCTTTTGTGAGAAGACTTTGCCAGCATTTTAGGTTATTTCTAGAAATGATTGTGATTCTTTTCCATTAAAGAGAGTTCAAACAGCACAGAATTCTATACCCTTTACAACTTTTATCAAATCAATATAAAAACATTACCAAAGAATGATCTATACTACTACTGCTGTTAATAGCTTAACAATTACAACTACAAACATATCTTTTATGTTGAGTCCACAGGCACATCAGCTACATTAATAACAAAGTTTCATGCTCAAAACAAGATGCAGAGAGACAGGAGAATGCTTTTGTTGATGTGAACATAATGAAATCTCTGCTTGAATAACTAGCTGCAAATACATCATGTCAATACATCTTTCTACAGGAGTAGTCTCACACTAGGGTGCCATTTTTGTCCCTTTTAACATGCTGCTTCAATCTCTGTGGTCTGACCTAGCTCCCAAAGGAACTCCCTGAAAAAACTTCCTTCAACTTCACTGGGGGTTGGATCAGACAGTATAGAAGACCGGCCTCTCTCTCAAGTGGACAAGAGCTGTCAAGACATCACTAACAACATGTTTTGGAGTTGCAAAAGTCAAGGGTTTAGTGTTAATATTCTCCAGATTTCTACTGATCTGAGCCTAGTGTTTCTGGTAGCTTTCTACCTCCTAGCTACCTTAGAGACTGGAGAGTATGAGCTTAGAGTTTGTCTTTGAAACTCAATTAGTGTAATAGCTTGAACACTGACTACATCTACAGTCTATTTTCATTTGCATGCTCTATCTTTGCCTGTCACTACATTTTAAAAAAAATGTTATGTGATTCATACAATGAGCCCTTTTTTTTCTACTTCTCTATGGGTAAGAAAACGGATGTTTTATAGAAACTACTACTTCTTCAAAGCTCCACTTATTTGAATAACAAACAGAAACAAAGCTTTTTCTTTACCAAATCACTTCTCTTGCAGACTTTACAAAGGGATTCAACTACTGTATTTAGCTGCTATTGAGGTGCAGCATAAGACAGTTAATAAATAAACAGTTAATAAATACCACCCAAAGAATATTTCACTTGACCTAGTTATTGCCATTTACATAACATTTCAAATTGACTTGCTAAGGCTGAGAAAAACAGGTTCACTGCAATGCATGCATGAGGGAGAGGTGCATTTTTCTTTTCCAACCAGGAAGTACTTCTTCCATAGAAGAGAATACAGTATCTGATCAAATATTCTGTGGATTTAATACAAAGAAGGTCATTGGAAGTGTAACTCTAAGTATGACAAAACCTGAAAGTGCTATAAGGAAGTATTGATTCCTTAATGCAAAGGCTACTTCCCCACTTCATGCTAGAGGAGAATGAATAAGAACATGCTAATAGGAAAAGCTAGGAGGGCTAGGGATTTGCCAGAAGAACAGGTGATAATGTAACTGGGGAAAATTAAAGTCTAATTATTTGAGGCTAGCAATTGGCTGCCAGGTGTTTTGAGCCACATCAAGAGACTAGAAGGGGTGGCAGTTGAGTGAGTTTTGTTTTTGGCTCAGGGAGTGGGCTGGAATGGAGGTGCTTTAGCTGCACTCTAAGGTCTAAGAGAAAACTCGTGTTTATTATAGCTGTTTAAGTCAAGCTGTGTGTGGAATGGATATACAAGCCACAATTGAAGTATGGTTATGCTTTGGTTATACTTTTTCATTTAGGGTGTAAAGGGGCTAATTTTTACTTTAGCTTTGGTTTATTCCCACTGTTGTGTTAATGATTGTTAATGGACAATCATTGTATTTGCTGGCACATGTGTGGAATATGGAAAGGGTGAGTTGGCCTGTGACTTTTTTTTTAATTGGAACATAGATGTATTTAGTTTATATTGTAACTAGAGATTTTGTCACTAGCCACAGGCTTAAAAATAAATAAATAAAAAAGCTTGTGGGGGCTCTATTATTTAAATATTTTTAAATTCCTTAATTCCAAGGTATAAACACTGTAAGAGTGAGATAATTAGATACACTAAACAAAAGTTACAAATTCTAAATTCCTGATGTCAGTGATAGGCAAACAAGATAGTGGTCCAGCAGACTAGGCATAGAATTGAGAAGCAGGCGTTCCTGAGATGTAACACAGACTTTGTTCCTTCCTCACTCACTGCATCCTTGGGCAGTTGCATACTTTATATGGGTCTCTTATTAATTAGGCAATGTCTAGAAATACATCAAATATGTAAAGCGTTGCAGAAATGTTTCAGAAGTATGCTGCTTCTCCCTCATTCGTCAGGCATAGGAAAAAGTTCTGTTGAGACATCTGATAGTAGACATGCTTAAAAAGGGGTATTAAATGAGTAGGGTGAAGAGTCAAAAAATGATCAAGTAGGCTATAAGCTATGGCTGCTACTCATTTATATTACTTAGGCTTCTATTGTAATCTTGAATGTTTTTGATAGATAGCTGACATAGTAATTGACTTCGTATTATATGTTGGTCTCAGCTACTGATATGATGCACTGGTAGGATCAATACTTCCTTTTATTTCACCATAAACTTTATTAACACCATGACTACTATTTACTGCCTGGCAATGCAGAATGGTGAAATAAAAATGTACCATTTCTAAAGTGGCAGGGAAGGAACGGTACACATCTTAGATACCCTTGTCTTTTTCTCTGAATGTCTGCTTGCCTGACCAAGAGGCCAATATAATAATGTGTGTGTCTTTCAGTTTATTTTATGAAAATAGGCATAAATATAGACTGTTCATTTCCATTTCTAAAGGTGTTAGGAAAGATGCTTCTATGTTTTCAGCCAAGTCTTCTCAGATTACCCATAGTTCTTAATTCAGCAATTTAATTTCACTTAAAAGGAGTAAGTTT
Organism: Caiman crocodilus; assembly: GCA_030014935.1. Taxonomy (NCBI): domain Eukaryota; kingdom Metazoa; phylum Chordata; order Crocodylia; family Alligatoridae; genus Caiman; species Caiman crocodilus. The sequence goes on along the minus strand of JAGPOW010001918.1, from coordinate 39,089,838 downwards.
TAAAAAATGTTGGAATGTCAACCACGTCACTGCTCAGTAGTGTGATATGCTTGTTTTAAAAATAGGTAAACTTCCAGATAATGGAGCTGGCTTACATTTTTATCTGTAACTGGAGGAAACATCCTTTTCCTAAAACTGGTAAAACGCAAAGACAAGTTGTGGACAAAAATCATAATTGTAAGTAAATATAAATTCATAATGTACTTGTATAATTGCTGAAAATCTTCTGAGGATCACAGGAGCCCGTAATGTTTGAGGCTCAATAATTATATTTGGTGAATAGTATACATTTCACAAAAGAGTACAAGGTCTTCATTATTTCAAAAGTCTGATTATATATTTGACGATACTTCTTGTTTTGGACATAAGAATGCATACGCCAGCAAATCGGGCTTGCTTACATTTTGAGTCTTCTGTAGAAGGGTCTTTCTCCAAAGGTGACAGAATCAGGGGTAAATCTACTTTATTCATTACTACAGGATATCTGTAACAAAAGCTAAAGGAAATGATTGGGTTGCAGGTGTTGTCCAACATATAATGTACATTAAGTTGCACCTCTGTAAAACACTAATTCCAGTCCAGTGTGGAAGCAAATGACTTCAATTAGTTGCTGTTTTCTGTTTCTTCCTCCCTTGTTAGAAAACTTGTACTTGGAAAAACTGCCAGAATGAATGTATGAGGGTTTTCTACCTGCTCCTGTCTTACTGCTTGAGTTTCTAGTTCTTTTTGGCATAAACATAGTATATCTAATCAAAAGTCCTGAGGTGTAATTGCAAAACTTTAAATAAAAAGTGTGTGTGTACACGTGTGTATTTCATGTATAATAGTTACTTTGTCATTGACAATCAGAAGATTAAACCCAATGTAGGGTAGGATATTGTATCAAGCATATACCTTGTTTTACTTCATGGGATAGCCACCAAATACCAAATGTTGAAACACTTCAAGTAATGTAGCTTCATTAGCAGAAAGATTCTATTATATGATTCCAGATACCAATTATGCTGTCATAAAAAAAAAAAAAAAAAAATGAAGACCCATATCTCTGCCAGCTGGATTAATTAAACTAGTTGTGTTTATACAGGACAATCTGGTCTGTGTTCCTTGAAACTCAAGTGTCATCTGGTCTCTTCTACCAAAGAAAGGGCAAGATGTTTTATTTGGAAGTGCTGCCCTGTATTAAAGAGGGGGGTAGAATATTTTTAGTTTGTAGACGGTCTCCAAGCAGAGAAGCATTTGCAAAAGAAGTGCAACACCGCCAAATTAACTTTTCGGTGCCAGATTGTCAGATTATATTCCTGCCTTTTTTTTTTCCTTTTTTCCTCAGGGGTATCTTTAAAACAGTGTTTGTAATCCTTGGAAAATAGCATCATGTACTAGCAAGCCACCCCTGCACTCCTGGGTATTTTCTACTTTGTAAGGGTAGATGTTAAGACATAGTCCTTTGGGATGATACCAAAACAAACAACAATCTTTTAGTCCACCAGTGACCTGAGGCCAACTAGGTCAATCAGATCCATAAGAGAATATACATAAGAGAGCAAATTCACATGTTTGAGGCATCCAAAAAAAAAAAGGCGGGGTGGGGGGGTAGAGGAGTGATTAAAGCCCAACATGAATAATTCCAGCCACATACTTTATAGGTCCCTCTCCAACCTGGCTAATGCACTACTACATACAAATAATTGTTGCCTTGCAACTTATAAAGTTATCTGAAGCCAAACCAACTCTAGTACCACTGAAAGAACTAAATGGTGCATATACTTTCTCCTCCTCTGCTCTGGCTGAACCAGAATGTTCCAATTCCTTTGGGGGATCATACAAAGCCTATTTATTTACAACATTCTTTTCCTTTAAGGTAGGATTAGTGGTCATTTCTTGGATACTTGAGGACTGACTGCACTAACTTTGAATTACTGCTTAATAAGTGTATTTAACACTAAATTGTCCAAGAGTTTTGGGGGAAATAATCATGAAGCAATCAGAAATGTAATTTGCATAAATTAATCTCTAGTACTATAAAGTCTCTTAGCTTTTTTTTTCATTCTAAAACTATGAACACAAATGGAATATTAAATGCCCTCTTTTCTTCTAACTCTGGATTGTATTAATTCTTTTTTTCAGTTTAATCTAATTCAGAATACCACACTAGCATTTGGGTCTTAGATTACAGTCCTTTTCTTTTTGGAAAATATGAGGAAAATGATCATTTTCCAGCCAGTTATATGTCTTGCATTGCAACTTCACCATTTTTTGTATGTAACCTGATATCCATTTTTCCTATTTTCTGGGGCACAATATCCCCCTCCCCTAACATTTTCACAAAATTCTAAACTAAGTGAATATCATGTGGTCTAATTCTTAAAATTTACTCTTAGCATTAATATAGTAATAACTGCTATACAAATACTAATACATACTGCAAACAAAATCTTTGAAATAGAGAAATATTCTGAATATTAATTTGTTGAAGAACAATAACTTGTTCTCAAGTCTACAGATAAGCTCATCAGAAGAAAAAGTTCTGCATTCTTTTCGGCTATGTAAGTCCATACCTTTTAAGAAGAATTAGAAAGAGCTATTCAGTCCAATAAGCCTTTACATACCTTTTCTGTCTTATGCAGATATTCAACATTAGGGATAAAAGACTGAGAAAATGAATGTGTGTCTTAGGAATTAGTTACCATTAGCTTCTGTTTTTTATGGAAGTGATGATTCAACCTCAGTTAGAGGTGCTACCATTAGTGCTATCATTTGCATATCAAGGACAGCTCCTCTGAAGTTGAGGTAGTTAAGATTAACACCTGTGATAGGATTCAGTCTCCCTGCTCAGGCACAGCCTATATAATAGTGATACATACAAATAAACCCACCAAAATCTCTTCAAATACTGTTTTAAAATTATTTCCTGTTTCTAACTTTCATCTGATTTTTTTTTTTTTTTGTCAGATTGAGCCAAAATAAGCTTGTCTGGTAAATCCTCTTGTGACGGCAGCGTGCCGTCACTAGTGGCACGAGAGGGACCCCTGGGGTCGAGGGGAGGCGAAAGAAACTTACCAGGGAAGTTGGAGCAGGGGGAAGAGGAACCGCACCAACCGCAGCAGACGCTGACACAGCCGCATGAGCCGTGCCTCCGCCGCTCGTTTAAGCGGTTGACGCTAACGAGCTGGGGGGAGGAACCAATCGCGGCTGCTGGCATGGCCACCACGGGAAACTTGAAAAACCCCGGCAAGGCTGGGAGCGAGAGAGAGAGAGAGCAGAGGAGTGGGTTGCAGCTGGAGGATGCTGCAGCTCTGGAGAGGTCCCGCTTGCCACGGCACGAAGGACCTCAGCAGCGTGGCTGTGTGAATCCCGAGTGGACTCGGGAGCCCGGGTGGGCTTAGCTCCTGCCAGCCAGTTAGGGGGGGAAATGCTGCCCCAGAGAAGCTGTTAGAGGCAGC
>JAGPOW010001918.1:39058136-39086298 GCA_030014935.1 Caiman crocodilus | reverse complement strand
ACCGACGCATTAGCGGGACCCGCCTCAGTGAGATGGAAATGGACACCGGCCATGGAAAATAGTTTCCAAAAACTAAAGGCAGCGATGCGGCGAAAGGTGGTGGTACATGCACCCGACTTTAATGCCCCTTTTATTTTGCAGACGGACGCATCGGGACGGGTGTTAGGGGCAGTACTGCTGCAAGAAGGGGAAGATGGAGAATGACCCATCGCTTTTGCAAGCCGTAAGCTTAATAGAGCGAAGACCAGGTATGCGACCGTAGAAAGAGAATGCCTGGCGATACGTTGGGCTATAGAATATTTTCAGTACTACCTTCTTGGAAGGGAGTTTGTAGTGGTAACCGACCATGTTCCGTTGCAGTGGTTAACGCAGAAGCGGAGCACCAATGCGAGGGTTATGCGTTGGGCTCTGGCATTACAGCCGTTTCGGTTTACGGTGGTACACCGCCTGGGCAAAGATAACTTCATGGCCAACTTTCTATCTAGATGGGAAGACCCGGATTGCTTGGACGGACGGGACGGGCACCACCATCGGGCACGCGAGGCTCAGGCCGATAGAGGACACGCGACTCAACCGCCACAAGGCGACTTGACGGGGGAGGTTTGTGACGGCGGCGTGCCGTCACTAGTGGCACGAGAGGGACCCCTGGGGTTGAGGGGAGGCGAAAGAAACTTACCAGGGAAGTTGGAGCAGGGGGAAGAGGAACCGCACCAGCCGCAGCAGACGCCGACACAGCCACACGAGCTGCGCCTCTGCTGCTTGTTTAAGCGGTTGACGCTAACGAGCCGGGGGGAGGAACCAATCGCGGCGACCATCAGACCATAAGGTGGACCATCAGACCATAAGGTCGTGAGTACCCCTCAGGCATAACCCCAGCAGTATGAAAGAACAGCACTGAACACCCTCCTTTTAGATACCTAGATTTCATCAAAGTCGTGGCGGGCGAGATGAGGGGTTAGGGGTGCCCTGCAGGAGGTACCAACGAACGGGGACTGGCAAGAGTCACACTCTACTACCTTGTACATTGTGAAACCAGCTCTTCTACTTGCTCGCCCAGTATTTATTTATTTGGTTTTTTTTAATAAATAAGAGTTGCAGTGTAGATGTGACTATTTAGGAGGCAGGGTGAAGGACAGAGAACAAAATCTCATACCCTGAATTAAGGATTTTTGTCCTTGTTTCTCTTTAAAATTAATATTTTCTGTAAAAAACATAAACAGTATGTTTATTTTATTAATTTTACTTAACATGTTAGGATTTTGGTTGTGCACTTTTAAATATCAACAAATACAAATTATCAAATGGTGAATTCATTTACAACATATTTAGATGTCTATTAAAATATAGCTGAATAATTTAGGTTAAAAATAGTCCTTTGCCCCGTGTGTTTGTATGTTTTTAAAGGAATCTTCTCAACTAAATCTGATGCCAAGGGTTGCTAGCCTGCAGCATAGTGCCATAAGTAGCACATGCAGCCTAAGTGTGTGGCATGTGGCAAACTGGGGAGGAGACAGGTGCCACAGTGGCAGACTGGGCAGAGAAAGCAGCACATGGCTTCAGACAGGAATCAGATTGCCACTCCAATCCCCTCCTCCTCTCCATTTGGGGAGGGTGTGGGGTTAATTTGTGCTGTACCTCCCAGAAAGATTGCCCAGTGGTGGGTGCAGAAAGGATAGGCCCAGGCCAGATGAGATCAATTTCCCTTCCCTGCCATGCTGGGTAATCCCCTTCTTCCCCCACACAGCAGCAGGCTGGGTCAGCAGCTCACCAAAACTCCCTAAATGGCCCTCCAGCTGAAATAATTGCTCACCCTCTGAATTATACCTTATAAAAATAAATCTGAAATGACAAATCTCAATTTTCTGAATTATGAAATTAGTACTTGTCTACATTTCTAAGATGAAGAACTATTTTCTTACCACTTAATGAATGCACTAAGGCTGACTATAAAGATTCAGCTGATTAAGAGGTATAAAATTGAGATCATGTAATTATTTTCAGTAGCCAGAATATGGATAGTTGTCACTCTCTTAGTTTGCAGAAATAAATATCTGATGCCATCATATTTTCATGTTTACTCCTGATAGCAATTCACAGTGCTTATTTTTCTTTGTTTGGTTTTGTTTTTTTGGTGTTTTTACAATTAACTCTTGTTTACTTTGTTTTCTGATTTGGCCACCCCTGACTGGGGAAACATTCTCACTGTTCTATGCTTTTTTGAAAAATAAGATTCAATCTCAGTGATTGTCTCCATAATGAGAACCTAATATGACATGGTTGTTTTCTGAAATTGCTTTCTTTTGCTGAGTTGTTATTGCTTAAAATTGGAATTTGACCTTTTTTCTTTGCATACACTGGTGTTTGAGTGAGGTGACTTTTATTTACAAACAATATTTATACTGGAATTACTTGTCTGACAGATGCTTCCCTTGTATAAAGAAAGTGAATTCATACTCTCATATACCAAAGACTCATTTAAAAAAAAATGTCCCCTTGTGGTTTGATGCAGTCTAGTTTGTGCTTGTGCAACCAAAACAGCTTCACTAACGTTGTCTTATCCATGCTTCCATGGGACTGAATAAACCATAGACTTAGCACCCCTGAGAAGAGTTAGTTCAGATTATTTCAAATGGAATAGATTATTTAAAATGGAACAAATAACCATGCTGGAAAAAATGAAAGTTGTAAGTAAGCATCCAGAACTAGGACTGTTTTAAAAGCATTACAGTGGACAAAATAACCAGATGTTAAGACATACATTAGCTATAGGCTTATTTCTATTTTCAGAGACGTTCCATAAAAAAAACACATTTGCTGCCAGTAGGGAAAAAACAGATAGGGTTATCAATAGTCATTATAGGTTGCACATAGGATTGCAACACATTAAAGAGACCAATGATGATCTCTGATACTCCTATGTCTTTGACCTAGTGGTCATCTAGACAGGTAAACATGGTATCTCTTTCTGTCCTGGGAGATGTTGCTTCTATGACTTGTAAGACTAAGAAATCTAAGCTTGTTTGTGTTTTATTTCATTTGCTTTCATAAAGCAGTTTGGAGTTGTAAACCCAAGTGTAATCAATGTTGCATGATTTTTCTTTGAATGGCATAATTATATTCAGATGCTATTTGTGAAGTGCCTTGACAGTCTCTCAACAGCCTTTCTTCAAGGCTTTGATGAAGTAAATTCAAGGCATGGAAAGCCACTATTGAATCATAATCATTACTATTCCTATCAAAAGACAATTGCACTTAGCCACCAAATTCCACGTGGAATGGTGTTCGTTTGATCTGAACTGTTTACAGTGTGCTCTTAAAATAGCAGCTTATGGGACCATATCTCAATGCACACTGCTAGGCTTGGGGAGCTTACCAGATAGCATCAGTAAAATGGACTATAAAAGCAATCCGAGTACAGTTCTCAAAGATGCTTCAAAAAGTGGGTTTTAAAGATGCACAGAAGAGGTTTGCCTCTTTCATTTTGTCTGGCAAGTAAAACAGAATGTTGAGAGAAGCATGAGCACATGCTGTTAGGCTAGGACTAAAATCCAGGAACGGCTTGCTTCTATTGAAGGTTGTGCAGAAGACAGAAATTCTGTGTTTGTGATGATTTTTAAGTTCCCAACACTTTTTGTTTTCTATTGTTCCAATTTTTAATAAATAAAAAAAGAAAAATTGTGTATTATAAACTTATTTGAAATCAAATTCAAAATTTTTGGACCTGTTTTATTCCAAAAAATTATCAGGACAGGTAGAGGAAAGAGATGGACATTGAGGCTAGAATTCTAAAAAAAATTCAGTAGTCACTTTGCCCAGAATTTGTAAGAAATGAAGCCTCCTATGTGAGATTTTAGCAGTTTAGAAGCAAGTTTAAGGTTTTTCCAAAGAACTTGCAGGCCCAAAACCAGGCATAGCTGCAATATGCCTAATATGCAAAATTAAAACGAAAATGCCTGACACCCCCAGCCGTATTTCAGGTGGTGTAGAATGTTACCATAGTATGGAAAATATAATTACTTCTGCTGTCTGTTAGCTGACTTGCACTCTTCTTTCAAAGAAGCTAATCAGTACACATCCTGACGAAAAGGCTTAACTGAGCCTATGAGCCCTAACACACATTACATTTAAGGTATGACTATGGTGTTAGTTGTACCATTAATAGCAATCCTGCCAAACTTTTAAAGCCAATTTACAGTTTGATAATCTAGCAAACAAGCCACAAAGATCTTCCACATATAGTGTGTTACATCTTTGTGTCTTGTTTGTATCGCAGCTTAAATGGAACATGTGGCATGTCCAGGCTGATTTATTCCAGACCTCAGCACTCAGCTGAACACTGGATCTCGGCATCTGAGGAAACAGCTTCTTAAGCTTGATATCAGGCAGCATCTCCCTGATGTTGGGCTCTCTGTGATTCAGGTTTTTAAAAATCAGGCATGCAGCTAGAAACCCCTGTGGAAGCTAGAGGTGGGGAGCGGAGAGCTTCCAGCTTCAAGCAGCACTTTGTGGTGGGGAAATGGGCAGCTGTGAACTCCTAGCTGCTTCTGTCCTGTGCTGTAGATTCCTGAAGCCAGAAACCTTAAAAATGTGTCTGCAGTTGGGCTGCAACCCCTTTTTTTGTAAAACCTCCTCAGATGATTGAACACTGACAGTGGTGGGAGGCTCTGTGGTCTTTGGGTCCCAATGATCAGACAGCTTCAAAGAGAGCACTAAGGCATACATGCTCTTTAAAACTCCACAGTTGACAGAACCCAGAGACCACTGAGCCTCTCTTAGCAGTTAAGGAGGTCTAACCACCATGGCTACAGCTGCAGGCATCTTTAAAGCTACCTAACTGTTGGGATCCAGAGACTGGGTAGCTTCCTATCCTTCCACTTTCTGCCAATGAGGAAGCAGCAGGTGGGAAGTGGGGAGCTCCTTGTTCCCCAGTTACAACCTACTTTTTAAAGGTGCAGTGCACTATGACCCCAATGCTGGGGAGACTCTCTGTGTCAGAATCACAGCATCCTGCAACTTTGAAATTTATGCCTGTTGCTGGGAGCTTGAATTTCACACCTGGGTGATCTTAGAAGTCACCATGAAAGAAGCATCTCAGAAGTGGGGAGCTCTCCACTACTTCCCTCCCTGTCCAACTTCAAACTGCCTTGCTCTGAAAGTCATGCAGGGGCTGCAGGACAAGGCAGGATTCCTGACAATGCTGGAGAAGCCTTGTGGGCTCCTGGCACTGTTTCCCCATGTGTACTCCTCACATAGCAGGTTACATGAATTGGAGGGTGGGATGTACAATACCTCAAACACCAATTGCACTATTGTCTTAACATCTGCCAGTAGCTTATGCCTCCAAGTACATTCTTGGATGCTTCTTACTCAAGTGGGCTCAATCTACACATTAAAACAGTCTTCACATTCTAGCTCCATCTCTCTCTAGCTACTGCATGCTCATGTAAAGGTATACTAGTTCCTTAGTTTGATGTAGAAATTATGAGACGGAATAATAAATCATATGAGCAAAGTATCATCTTTAATCGTTACTTTCCAAAGCTATTGAATAAAACAAATTCTTTCAAAAAAGGACTGCAACCTGCACAAGCAGAACTAGGGAATTTGAACTGTTTAACCGTATTGCTACCATATTGTGGTTATACATACTCAAGCTGATTCTGTGGTTAAAACTAAAACTGTTTTCAGAAAAGAACAGTTCTGATGCAAATTTCATCAGGAAAGGTTTCTCCTATCTAAGATGATTTTTCTAGTAAAAATATAGATGGCATAAAGAATCGCTTACATCACAATAGTCAGTAACCCTGAGTTTAAGGGACTAGCCTGGATCAGGTGGTCTAGATATCTGAACCCAAAATTCCTACACCTTAGCTGAGTCCAACAAATTGCAGAATAATGGCTGTTTGGTGAGGTTCTCCTTCATTTCTTCCAAAAAAGACCTTCAAAATTTTGGTTTCACTCTGAGACAGAATGGGGAAACTTTTGAAGTTTCAAATTTGCTTAGCAAAACATTAAACAGGAATACTATCCTCCCTAACTGATACAGATTGAGTACTGGATGCTTAGGTCCAAGTGATAGATGTTGATACTTATAGTCTACACTCTTTGCACATACAAAGCTTAAACAGGGGTCCCTTGAATAAGTGAAGAGCAGAATCATGTGAATGTAAGAGGAGAATTTAGCCTTGAGCATGAATCAGTCTCAAAAACAAAATTTAAAGCAGGCTACACATTAATGAATTACAAAGTCTTTATTTTTAAACACTGAAAGTCTGCCTGACTTCCCACAAGGAACTCATTTCTTTGTACATGAATGCATGGAAAAAAATGGAGAATATGCAAGTGGTACTTTGGAAGAGTGGGAAGTCTGGTTCCAATATGGATTAAGTTAGTCACTTTATGTGCATGAAATTGTACTGTAGTTACTGATTAAATAGAATGTGCATATTAAAATAGCTATTTGCCCTCATCAGTGATGATGTATGTTTATGAATATCTATAGAATTGAAAGCTGATGTTCTAAGCATCTATCAGGCACAGCTTGATAAATAGGTTGTTGAAGGAAATGGGATTCTTGAAATGTGAAAGAATATACAAAGCCGGTAACTTGCTTCTGAAGATGCAGGGTGCTGACAGATATAAAAGTTTTTGTTGTGTGATCAGTCACTGAAAGTACTCTACAGTTATGCATTGAAAAAGGGTATAGCTGCAGAATACTTAAAAAAAAAAAAAAAAAAAAAAAAAAGTCTGATTTGAATGACTATCTGTACCCCCATTGTATGTCAGCATAGTCGGAAGCAGAGTTTGGTTGACTCAGTCCAGCTCTGCTCCGCAAGCTATCTTCAGAATGAGAGGGTGGGGTGCTCTAATCCACCCCCTACTCTCCAGTGAATAGGCCTCCTTCCCTACCCTGCCTTCCCCCCTCCCATCCTGACTGAGCACAAGAGCTTGGAGGTAGAAGCAGGGCTAGAGGGACAGGTATTGCAGACATGCAGTTTCTCTCCCCAGATTGGTTCCAAAGAGGAGCTTGATCGCACACCTTCCTAATCCAATAGTGAATGTCTGTTGGACTAGGAGGGTCAGTCTAACTCATGGCACTTTCTGTGAATCACCATGAGTTAAACCAGGGAACTTCAAGTCTGTCATTGGCTGTGGAGTACGTGGCTTTCATGTGGAAGTCAGTTTTCATTGCCACTGCCCTGCAGAATTCTTGAAAAGATATTTAAAGGACAAGTGCCTCCATTTCCTTTTAAAATTGGGTAGAGATTATAATTTTTTTCTAAATATAGTAGATACTTTTTCAAGATGAGCTTCACAACTAATATGGAATTTATTTTTTTCCTGCCCACAGGAGTACAATTAGCTAGATTATGAGGGATAAGGTAGTCTGGTTGGTTGGTTGGTTGGTTGGTTTGTTTGTTTCCCCCAAAACAAACAAATCATTCACTCCATGAAATCCTTCCCAGCAATTTCCTGCTTGTGGAACATACCTCAGAATGTGACAGTAGAGCTTAAAACTGCTAGTGCTCCTCATGGGTAGCAGCTGTGCCATTTTAAGCACCAGTTCTACAATCAGCGCTTTGTGGGCTGTCTGTCATGTCCCACATAGGCAAGAGTGTTTTATAGCTGACTCCTGTCAGAACTGAGGCCATCATCTGAACTTCCCAAAACCTGTAACAGATTTAAGAAGAACCTGCTCTGTAAACTCAACATGGAAACAAATATTCTTGCTAACTGTCCAGCAGTTCATTAATCCAAGAAAAAAAAAACAATGCTAAGTAAGGACATAATGATCTATTTTGAAACACAAGGAAAAGGGGAAGACATTTGAGATGTGTGCGGATACATAGATAGAATATTCAGCATATAAATATTATTTAACTTTATAATTTAACCTAATTTTTCTTTAGCTTTGCAGTTTACCTTTAAGAAAAAGCACAGCACAAGCTGCCACCCAATGAGTGATTTTGTGCTAGCTGCTATGGAATGTGAAGTCTTTTATATAAATTAAAACCAGTGAGCCAAAACATCTGCCCATCTCTTCCAGCGTTCCATTTGCCTGTTGTGTCATGATTATTTTTTAAATTTAATAGAATTTTTACCACTTTGTCTTGTTTTCAAATACATATTTTAACTTTTGCATTTTAGCAGTGATTATACTATATTGCTAAACATAATTTTTTTAAACGAATCTTTTATAAATATTAATTAACAACCTTGTATGGAGTTTCTTATGGTATCACAGAGAAGGTTCAATTATAACTATACACTACATTTGTATAGATTTTTATTTTTCTTAATTTGATTTTTTTTTTTTTTTTTTTAGGGAGCTAAATCAATAAACTAACTAAAAATTCTTAATCTTAAGAGGCTCCTAGGAAAAAAGCATGTGTATGTATATGTTTATAGCCTTTCTAATGTATGTGTTCATGTAATAGAATGGCTACTAGTGGAAGCATCAGTGTGGAAAAAGTCTGCAGGCAGTAGTTTGAAAATAAATAGCTAATGAGTGGAATGACAAGCTAGGATGCATCCAACAGTGAAACAACATGCATGATTCAGACAAGTGTTCTTAACCAAGTATGGCTAGTATTTAATTTTTTTAGATTTGCTAAATAAGCATCTTCCCTTGAAAAAGAAACAAAAAACAAACATTGTCTATCCTGTTAGACCGTATTTGTTAGAACTTTATCTGATGGTAATGTGTGTAGCTTCACTGCTTTCAACCAAGGTATACTCATTCACCTCCATAAGAATGACTTGCATGCAAAAGTTTGTCTAAGCACAATAAGGAGGGATGTTTTTGAAAGGGTTTCCCCAATGCAATTGTTGTTCATAGTTCATAAGAATAACCCAGGGTCTGTGCATCATCTCGATCAAACTAAGCCCTCCTTTGCCCATTAAATCGGAACTTCAATTGCAGAAAGTCTTGTGCAATTCACCCACTGTATGTCTGCCATAGATAATATGGATATTAACCTTCCCAATTAATCTAATATTGACATCACTCAGTGCCAGGGACATGCAGGCTAATTAATTATGCTTTAGAATTATACAGTGCTTTTTTTTATATTTTGGCTTCAGCTTCCTGCAGTGGAACGTAGGAACTCCAAATCTTGAAGCATTTTTTCCAGGATTCTTTTCCGATCTGATGTGAATCCCATGTTGGGAAACTAAAATCAACAGTGGGAGGGATCACAAATTCTTGCTGCTTGATGTTTGGGAACTTATGGAGGTTTGTCTGTGTTTTGTTTTTTGTTTTTCAGATCCATTGCAATACATTTAAGATTGATGTTTATAAGTAGCGTGATAAATTTCTTTGGAGGAATGAGTTATGAAAGCAATACTAATATCAGATCGACCTATATTAGAGTGATTCAAAATATTGTGGGTAAGTTTAAACCATTTATAGCTTGTAATTCTTAGTTGATTTCTAGATCTTTAACTACCCAATAAAACTATAGAGAATTTACTCTCCAGTTTTATTGGAACTTGGACACTTTTTTTTTTTGGAAGCTTGGTAGCTGACCATTAAAGTATTTTTAGGATGACACAATTTGTATTTTACTTTTGTGTTATTCGGTTACTGTTTAAAAATGCAAGCAATTAATAGGGTTCAAGTTATGATGCAGGGATTCTAGTTTTCTCTGTTTCAAAAAAATTCAAATTCTCTGGTTTAAAAAAAACAAAAACCATTTTGTTCCGCAATTAAAATGATGTGTGTAGCTTCACTGTCTTCAATCAAGGTACACTCATTCACCTCTTAAAAAAAAATGTCTTGCATTCAAAAGTTTGTCTAAGCACAAGAAGGAGCACTTGTCTAGGCACTATATTAAATATCTAGTGTGCATTGTGGTATGTACACACACTGCAATTGAACACAATGTTTTATAAATATATTTACAACTTTAAAGCAATTTGAAAGCCTCCCAGTGCCTCAATCATGAATAAAATAAATCCTAAATACCTACATAGTTTTGGCTTTTGATTTTTTTTGATTTTTTTTATCATAGAAAATCAAAACTTACCCTGCCCCCTTCATTTCATGACAATGTGGGTCCAGCTGCAGATGTCTCCCCTGCTGCTTTATGGTGCTGAGCAGCCCTTATACACTGATGCCCCTTACTCTCAAACCACAACCCCCTCCCCCTCCCTATCCCTACTGGTGACCCTCACTTCTATCCCCAGGCTCCAGTCCTCCAGTGTGTGGTGTGGGGGTGGCCAACCATAGTTGACATCATAGGTGATACATGGGAGGGTACATGCCCCCCCAGTATTGTGCACCCACTGTGGGCAGGGGGCTGCAGCCTCGCCATACCAGCATGGGCAGGAGCCACCTTCAGAGCCCAGCAGATGAGACCTAGTATGGGTGGCTGAAGTGGGGCAGCAGCCCTCATTGCCAGTGCCACCACCAAGACCCCTGTGCCAGCCACACTACCACCAATGCAAGGGGTAACAGACTGGATAGTGACCCATGTTGGCCTCACCTCTTCCTGCCACCAGCTGCTCACAGGCTGGGTCACGGCCTAGCTGCTGCTGCCACTCCCCTCAGCCCCCCACTCTGTGTGGATACCTTTTTAAGAGGGGGGTGTGTGTGTGTGTGCGTGTGCGCATAAAAAAATATGTGGTTACATTTGCCCAGGGGTTGCAGGAGGGAACAGCAGATCAGTAGGATAAGAAGGCTCACTGAATAAACAAGCATTATTATTTTATAAGTTTAAATCCTTGGTCTTTTGAGAATAACACAAACCACACCTCTCCTCTGGGGTAGAACTGGCATGGGCTCTCTGCTACGCTGCCTGGCTCCCATGTGTATGTGTGTGTGCCAGCATGCATGTGATGGCCTTTGCCTGTGTTCACTCTGCTACTCTACCCACTGCCAAGCAGCAACCCCTTGCAGGCTGGAACTCTGCCAGCCTGCAAGAGGAGAAACCTACAGTTTCCTGTGGGGCTTTTTTCTCTTTTAAAAAAGAATCCATGTTTTTCTGCATTTTTTCCATGGCAAATGGAAAACCTGCATTCCTAGTTACAAGGCTGAGAAAAATGAAGCAAAACAGGTCATCAGTGGTCAAGAAACTACTATCTGGTGAATCAAGAGCAAATAAAATGAGCTGAAAATAAAATCATTGGGAAAGAAACCCTCATTTAGTAACATTAAGCCTTGGGATTGTGCCAAAGCTGATATAATACTGATAAAAGTAGAATCTTGAAAAATAATTTCTAGCTCCATAATTGAAATTATTTTCTGAGTTTTTGTATGGAGAAAAGCACTAAAATGGCCAATGCAATGACTGGGACAATGTAAGAAATTCCTGTGGGTACTTGAGAACCTACATCATTGGCTAAGAATGAAAAACTAAGTAAAAATGTAGAGATTTCTGTGGTGTTGGTGGCATAGGATGAGGTTTTTAAAGACAGCCTTTTAATATGCCTACCTGCATTTAATTTAGTTTGTTTAATAAAATGCATCACATTTACCCAAAGAACCTTGTGCATTTACCAAACAGATTGACTTCCACTTAGGTTTAAGCCAAGATTTCCAAATATAACTCCTGAGTTTGGCTCCCAATTTGAATTCCTAGTGCTGAAAATCTTGATTTGAAAATCTAGTTCATATTTTGTAAAACACTCAGTAATTAACCAGTAAGAGCTGTTGAGTATGTAGAACCTTTGAAAACTGGGTCACTTCTACATACTCAACCAATGTTTTATTTGGCCTATACAACATAATGACCACTACTCATGATGTAAGTTTGACTAGTTGCAGCATTTGAAATGTCCATAGTTCCATCTTATCTAACATAACTGCCTACAAGGCAAAGTAATGAAGTCTAATAGCAAAAGGACTTGATTTGCCTGTCTCACATAGGTAAATTGCAAGTTACTGAAGTCAAGTGGCTTGCAATACTATGTAAAACCAGAATAGAAAAAAATAGCTTAGTTGCTACTCACCTTTAAGAAAGCATGATCTTACAAATGCATTTTAAATCACTAGGACTGATCACATACTTAATTAGGCATGTGCTTAAGTGCTTTCCTGGATCAGACTACTGTGCTCAACACCTTTTTTTAAAGATCAAATTTGTAGTAAGCTGACTTCCTGACCAGGCAGAAACTGCTGCAGGAGTGGTAAAGTTCAGTGAACAGGGGTCTGGAATAGGGAAAGCTAGTAACATTAGACGGTTCATGACTTGTATAATTTCTTGTTTCAGTAGCCCTCTGTGGGGGGCAGAGAGAGAGAGAGAATGGGGGAAGGAATGGATGGTATTTGACTGTTTTAGTAAGGTGTTTTAAAAGACAGTGATAAAAAGTTCTTAGATATGTGCTGAATACTGGGAATGTTTTTTTTTTCTTTGTCTAAATCTGATAATATAGCAAAAATCAGAAGTAGAGCTTTCCTTGAGAGAGGAAAGAACAAAACATTTTAGATTATTTTCTATTTGCTCAATTTCAGTTGTTTTAAAACATTAATACCTATTCTTTCTTCATGTGGAATTATCAATGTGAAGACTTCTTATAAAAATATTTCTGAAGGCAGGAAAGATCACAGAGAATTACTCAGAATAATTGTATAGACTCTTTTTCAATTACCGTTAATAAAACTGAATATTTGCAGTTTGCTTTATACTGGCATAGTCCAGACCTGCTGAGCTAACTTTGCATTGAATAGAGCATAAAGTACCCTGTGCTTTTTCTTAGATCAACGTGCTCAGGCACAAAGATCAAGCTGCCTGAGATATTTTTGTAAGTGCTAAACTACTCCCCTTGCTACAGTTTGAGTTCCTTTTCTCCCAGGCCCATCAAGGAGTTACAATGCTTGTGTGGGTTTGGAACAAGTTCCTTGTGTAAAGTCTTACTCTTTAATTTATTGAACCCAATAGAGTTGGTGCCAAAACTTAATGGTATGTGTGTGAAAACTATTTTGAAGCCAGTGGGGATTTATTACAGTACCAATTTGACTGGTGGAGACCTTCATTAACAGAACTATGGCAAAAAAGCATATGTATTACCAATTTTCTTCTTCTGCATTAATAGCTATTCTACATATAAACAACTGAAGAATACTTTCATCTGAAAGGCATAACTTCTTTCTGCTGTTAGCTGCCGATCACATGATTAGTACATTGTCATAGCACACTGTACAGTGATGTAATGCATTGCTACGCTGATGTAGGGTGATTCACGTGCCCATTGAAAATTATTGTATATCATTCTTATAGCCCTACCAGATTCTCAAGACAGGAGGTAGAGATGGAAATAAGATTTAAGTCTCTATCCACGTGTGGGGGAGAAGGAGAGAATTAGCCAAGACCTTTTTTGCTTCCTCTACCTCTTTCCCATCTGCAGTGAATATCTTACAGCAATATAGATGAAGAGCTGGGACTCTTATTGATAAAACTCATCAGAAACTTTCTTAGAACTGTGTTTGTTGGAAAATGGCAATTTGTCAAAACTAAAATGATGGCAGCAATGTAACTGTTTTGAACTATGATGAGACACCAGAGGCATAGCTATCTCTATCAATGCCTGAACCAGAGGTTGAGTCAAAAGGGTATTATGTTGACCATTATAGGTTTGGGACAGGAAGAAAGCAAGGAAGTGTGTCTTACTTGCCTGGCTTTCCTTACTGCAGCAACATGGACTTGGGCTGCTGCCACTAGGGGACTGGGATAGATGTGGGCTCCCCTCTTCCCTCCAGGTGAAGGGCTTTGTCTCCCATGATGCAGCCTCCTGTAGGGCGGGGGGGAGGGTGAGTCCTTCCACCCCCTCCCCTCAGATACATTACTAGGCATGAAGCTGTATCTGTCTGGTTCCAATAGCCGGGCATGTAGGGTTGTCCCTGCAGTGTTAAAGACTCCAGTGTTAAAGCCACCATTCACAGAGACTAATTTGCTACATACCTTTTTACAAATTCAGAGATTCACGGAAGTTTAGGGCTGGAAGGGACCTAATGAGATCATAGGGTCCAGCCCTCCTACTCTGGACAGAAAATATTACTGAGGTCAAATAACCCCAGCAAGGTGTGCATCCAGTCTCCATTTGAAGATCTGCAGGGTAGTTGCCTGCACCACCCCCACAGGGAGTCTATTCCAGAGTCTGATCACATGAACCATGAAGAAGTTTTCCCATGGTATCCAGTCTGAAACCTTCTACGAGTTTATGACCATCGCTTCTGGTTTTCCCCTGGTACGCTTCACCTAGCCCCTGATGTTCTCCCTTGATATATTTGTAAGCTGCCACCAAATCCCCCTGAATGAAGTCATCTTTTTTCTAGGCTGAACAGTCCCATATCTGTCAGCCTTTCCTCGTATGACTTGCTGTTCAGGCCTCTAATCATATGAGTGTCTCTTTTCTGGACTCTCTCAAGCTTCTTCACATCCTTCTTGAAGTGTGGTGCCCAGAACTGGATGCAGTACTCTAGCTGTGGCCTCACCAATGCCGAGTAGAGCAGGAGAATAAATTCCATAGTTTTGCTTGAGATGGGCTGGCATGCATCAATCAATGCATTGTTTGCTAACTGTAGCATAACACTGGTAAAAATAAATAAACTTAGGGAAGTAAGCAGAATTGGACTCTACCAAATAGCATTAGATATCCTAGGGACAATCTCAATTTATATCTCTTCTGCTTTTACAACATCACTGGAGCATTGCTGTAAGTCCTGTCCTGTTCTGTGCATGTCAAACCTGAAAATGAGAGAATGGAGCTGTTCTGAAGAGGTCCCTGCCATGGCTCTTGACATGCGACTCCTGTGTGCTTTTAGCAAGATCATTGAACATACCCATAGAACTGTTTTTACCATCAGGTTTCCAGGTGTGGCCTATGTAGGGTGTGTGAGTAGTGTATATTTAAAGAGTTCCACCCTTTGGAGTACTGCAGAAACTATATAGAACTACCCCGGTTAGGAAAAGAGTAACATGAAAGGAGTGCAGTGAGGAGAAACCAGCATGCCTTCTGTAGAAGAAGGTGGTTAACTTGTTGGTGTGAAAAAGTTTTTAAAATGGTGGCTACGTAACATTTTACTTGGATTCCGGAAAATGTTAATAAAGTTCCTCAAATATGTATAGAAACATAAGATGTGGAGCCAAATTTATTTTAATTAAAATCTCCTTAAGGTTTGCTAATGGCTTTTCTAATGACTACTAATAGAAAAGTCCATGGCATGGACTTGACCCATGAGTCAGTATTGGGACCAGTATTTAATGTCTTCATCACTCATCTGCTGGACTCAGCCAATAATGAAATAGTGAAGATTTCCAATAATATAATCTTTTTTTGATTAATAAAACTGCACAAATTCTAATATGGACAGATAGTGGGGGAAGCTAGGAATACAGCAGATAATATTTACCTCCATGTGAGGAAAACATTCTTAACCAAATGAAATATATATTTAAACCAAAATTCTCTTATACAGTAAAAACTTCAAACCTATTGCAACATGAAAGGCTTGAGTGTCATAGAAACAGGTGATCAAGACACTTTTTAAATGAAATGTTCTGAATCAGAAGGGGCTCATTTATCAGAAAGCAAACATTTTGTGGATATGTATCTAGTTTTGATGGCAAGGCATTTTGAGTCTATGAGGGACTATCTGTGAGGAAGACTCCCTCTACCTGCCCTCTAGTGAAGACAAAGCCTGGGAATAATTCCACTGAAGCTAAGAATATGTGAAAGTCTTTGCAGGGTTAAGACTTATGAGTTTCACCTTTTAATCTTTGTGTAAATAAAATTGCATGCTTAGTTGGAAATTAAAATGTAAATGCCTTTCAGTGATGGAAATTGAACCAAATAGGGTTTTTTTCACCTTTGACTTTGTGAATTTTATATTGAAGCAGTGACAAAACTACACAGATCTTACTGTGGGTGCATCCCATGTGCTACAAGGTCCCAAAAGCAGGGAAGAAACCACATTTTAATGCTTGCGGAGAGGTAGGGATCAACCACATTAAAAACTTAATTTCTAAGGTCTAATGCTTGCGTCTTTTTTTTTTCCTTTTTAAAATTTATCTAAATAAAATAGTGTCTGATTTTAGGTTTCTTATTTAGAAATATCTGAGGGTAAATATAAACTAAAATGAAAATACTTATAGTTAGATTATATGTAACCTACAATTAACAAGACAAACAATTTCTAATTTATAATGATTAAAATTAAACATCACAAAAAGATTAAATAGCTGGCTGTAGGTTTTTTTTTCTTTTTTCTTTCTAAAATCTAACTCTGTATTTAATACATCTGGTGTAGGCTACCACTTAGTTTTTCTTCATCCTATAGTATCTTTGATTTTATAATATATGATAACCTTTCACATGCTGAAATAAAATCTATTAACTGCTGAAACATTGTAATTGCCCTGCCTTGTCTTAGTTGATTTGATAATAATACTTCAAATAGAAGCAGTCAGATGAAGGTGTTTAGACCAATAACAATTGCTTGAAGCACTTGTAACACTAATTCTTAATGTGTTATTTTTTAAGAAATAGCTTAGTCACTTTAATATTGCATATACATTTTTCATTCATGCAGTGCATTGTAAACATTTTTACACAAAGCCCACCAGAATTGATAGAAAGCCTTTCAGTAAGGTTGCTTATCTTTGGATCAGGCACAACAAGCATGCATACACTGATTATATTCAAGTCAGTGTAACAAGAAGTGATTTCTTTAAGCATTACATTTGTATGTAGATTACTAGTACCTCAATAAAATATATCAACAGAGTAATAGTTCCAAAGAAGATCTAAATCAGGCTTGTCCAACATATGGCCTGTGGGCTGCTATGCAGCCCTCCAAGCTGTTTTCTGAGGCCGGAGGTGCTGTGACAGGAAACTAAAGTAAACGCTGTACTTTCATTTCGTTTGGGGGAGGGGGGGCGTGATGTGATACCGCTTCCTGTGATGTCTTTGAATATGGCTCGCCAGCCCACTGGGTGATAAAGTTCATGATCCGGTCCCACATTCAAGAAGGTTAGATACCCATGATCTAAACACTTAAGCTAAGTAAAGACAGTCCAATATCTTGAGGTTGAATCGATTCAATTTTCACAGGTTAGTCTAAGTTGTATATTCTGAACCAATAAGTAAGTGAACAGGCATTCATTATTGGTTCTGGAAATGCAGCCACGTACCTGCAGTGGCTCGGTCATCAGATCCATGACCATTATATTTTTCAGGGTGCGTCCACATTGTCTTACCATTGTAAGGTGCCTGTAGAAGGCTGTAGGGTGGATATGACCTTCCTAATTTGGGAGTTACCTTTGCCATTGGGGAATATTATAAATTCTTATCATTAGAACTAGTTAAATGATTATTTGAACTAAGAACATCTAGTGCCATGGGGTTAAATCAGTGGTTGTCAACCTCATTAGACTCAAAGAATCCCTTTGAAAATGCCAGCTCTTAGCTTCCATTCATTTCTTAACTATGGAAAAATAATAGAGCAATTCTTCTCTTGCAGAGCACTCAGAAAGACCACAAGTCAGAATTTTTTTGACACTATGGATTCCTATTTGGTATCTCTGGGTTTATATCCTGAATCATATATTGTTTGCATACCCAAGACTGGTGATATTGTGCAGCACCTTATATCACCCTTAAGGATCTTGTAGCACCCTATTTGAGAATTTCTCATTTAAATAAAATAACCTACTCCCTCTCCCTCGAACATCCATATAGGTTTGAGTACATAGTACTAAGCATGGCATATGTAACCAGACAGGATTTATAAAATGTTATTTAAGCTGCAAAGTTGTATAAATGGAGGTGGGCTAGTGTCAGGCATCATGTTACAGCTACTTCAAACTTAAGCTTGTTATACTTTGATCACTGAGTAAGGTCAGATGAATAGAGTTGCACCTGGAATTTGGAGATTTTTTCCCTAGGAAATCAGACCACAATGCCCTTCTTCCTAATTAATAAAATGCCTTCCACTCTGGCTTTTCAACAATGATATTACTATAATTAATATTGATTATAAATTAAGCTGTCTTCAAACTAAGATAATTTAATTATGGCCAAAGTCATGTATTATACTATAAGTTATTCATTTACTTTGAAGTAAAAAAAAAAATGATTTGAAGTGTCCCTGAAGTTGTTGTAGGGTCAAGGAAACCCTATTAAGTTGTGTCCATTTATTATACTTAGAGTTAAGATTGGATTTTTTTTCTCCTCACTATGTCCTCAGATTTTGCACCCATGCTTGTGGAGACTTTATAAAATGCTTAAATAAATCTATACTGTGTCTATTGTGCATTTGCAATATTCAGTGCTTTTTCCCAAGAGTCTTCACATCCAATACATGAGTTTAAGATCTCATTTTAGTTTGACAAATGTGCAGAATAAAAGTGTTCAGTAAAACTTGAAACAGTTTCTAAAGTGGATTATGTTTTGGCAGCATTTCCCCTCCCCACTCACATTCCATTACTGTTACAGGGGTTTTGCTGCACTTCATGATACATCAGAACACCAAGCTGTGTAATTAACGTTAATGTTTTAAGTCTATCTGGAAACCCCAATAGTTCTTCGTTAAACAATGCAAATTTTCAAAGCTCAAAAACAAGTAAAAATGTACCTGTATTGGTGATGAATAAATCTTATACCTTTTTTTAAAAAGATGTGTTAAGTATGATAATATCTGTACATGAAGGGATTACAAATTAATTGGAAACGTAGTGTTCTGGAGGCATTCAATTAGAGAGGGAGGTTAGGGAGGCAAATGAAGGTTCTTCAACTAAACATGATACATGCTTGGAGAATTCATTATCTGCTGCATCACAGAAAACTAGCTGATCAAGGGAGCTCACAGTATCTGTCATGATTGCTATTTCCAGAAACCAATCACATCTATCAGCACAGACACTGATAAGTTAATCTTTTTTTTTTTAATTGATGTTGGGTAGAGAAAAGTTGCCATAGATACTTTCTGTTGTGATTGCTCCAGGATCTTGCAAGTTTAGAATTGGACATGACAGATTTCTTCATCGCATAGTTAAAAAGCCTGTGAAAAGAAGGGGTTTTTTGAGTCTTTAGGATGTGTATAAAAAGAGTGAGGTCAAATGCTTAAAATTTGCTAATAAGCACTTCAGTTGAACAGAGCTGGATAATACTTTTATTATAGTTACTGTAGAGTAAACTGTTTGCTTGAGATTTTTCTGTGGATAACAGCTCCCGTAAATCTAGCTCATTTGGTATCATGTGTCCATTGGGTTTGTTAAAATTGTCCTGTCATGCTAATGGAAGATTTCAAACTGTCTCTGTTAAGCTTGGGAAGTAGCAGATACAGGGAAACAATCACTTTCAAAATCAAATTGTGCATCATTCTTTTTTCCCCAAACGTTTTGGTGAGCATATTTATAACGCCCTTCACTAAAACTTGCCAGAGCCCTGCAGAGAAGTGTATGCAATTCTGCTGGTATCCTGCTGAGTTTCTTTCTATGGTACTACTTATAGTTTTGTGATTTCCCTCCACTTTTTCATCTGCAGACACTCACCGGTCCATTTGCAGATCATCCTGCATTGCAGTGCATTCATAACACAAATCCCACATCTCCCAGCTTCACTCCCAAATAGGGGGAGTTTAAAAACATGCTGAATTCTCTTATTTACACTGCTGTACAACCCAAGTACTCCATTCAAACTGATTCTTTTCTTCCACTGTTTCTACATGTATCAGACTCAATTAACATCTTGTACTTACACCATTATAACAGGGAAAGGATATGGTACAAAATTAAGTAATATTCTACAAGATGTTGCCTTTTTTTCCCCTGTTCTATATTTGTTCACTGACTTGATAAAGCCTAAACTAGAACTTTATTAATTTAACTCATTCCGCATAGAAAATGGAAAACCATGAGGCTAATCTTTATAGTGATTAGTGGTCTTGGGGGATACAAAATAAAATAATCAACATAAAAGAATATCCATTGGGCCCTCTGGTGTTCTAAAGACACATTGGCTGTCATATTGGATGTATTCATCATAGTTTCCTCAACAGATTCCTTCTAATATCTCTGTCATATAGGTATATATTTTACTAAGTCAGCAACTGCTGTAGCAAACAAAGTGCTTTTGTCTTCTGTGGAGATTGGCCATTGTTTTCCCCAGAGCTATACTTAAAATCATAACAGGACCTGAAATCATGCTTAACTTTGCTTTCAGATTTTTTCACAAATTTGAAAATAAACACTATGTTCAGTGGCGACACACAGGGGGTGCAGGGGCACCCCTGAGAGGGCTGGTGCATCCCCTAATCAGCTGTGCTTGCCACTTATGTGATGGGAAGGGAGGGGGCAGGCGGGAGCGGTGGTGCCCTCCCTGAAAGTGCTGGGTGATAGCTGTAATCACTGCAGTCACCTCTGGGAGTGGCTGTGGCTGCTACAATTGCAGCGATTGGCTGCGGCAATTGGTCATTGCAGGATCACCCACAGGGGACCCACTTTCCCCCAATCTGCAGGAACGCCTGCAGAGGACCCCCCCCTGGTTTGCAGGATTGTCCACGGGGGGTCAGCCGGACTGGCTGCAGGGGGGCACATGATTCCCTTTACTAAGGTGGCATCAATCACCCATGACTATGCTAATAAAACCAGTCAGAAAAGTTTCAAGCATTCCTAGCCTTGTTTCAAAGCAAATATGGACCAACATTAATTGGTATTGGTATTCCAATTAATTGGTATATTGGATTGGTATTCAATCTGTAAAATGTGGGAAGGTGGGGTGGGGTGGGGCATTGTGAACCTAATGGGAATGTTGCTGTGTGTGATGGGGATTAGTTTTTGGAATTCTTTTTGTTTGAACCTGAAGCTCACAACTAAATATTGGTAGGAATTTGTATTTGAATAGAGGAAGAACATGTTTCCTCAAATGTCTTCAAAACAAATTATGGAGATTCTGTTACGCTAATTTAACCTTATTCCAGTTGAGCCAGAATGACATGTAAAGATTATGGCCAGGTACAGATATTACACTTTTTCTGGTGTAGGAGGTTGGAAACTAGTCTATACCTATAACAGAACAGAAGTTCAGAGAACATTGATTGCTTTAAATTGGTGGATCCTGGTCTAAAGTAGACCTGGATTGATGTGGTACCAGACTTAATAGATCTAAGCTAGACTAGTAAATCACACTTCAGGCTGGATATGCCCAGCCTGGGCTACAGGGGTGATAGCCAACCCTGAGCCCCTTCCCCTGGGACTAGAGATAAGGATGCCTTGCCCAGCTCCCAACTGCTGCTGCTGCCCATTCTCGGCAGGGCATTGACGTGTGGGGAGTCAGCTCTTCTGGGCAACTCTCCAGTGATTTCAGCATCTTGCCTCCTGCCCTTTTCCCCTGCACCCAGCTCAGGGGTCCCTGAGCCCTCCACTGGGAGTGTTAGGGCTTGTCCCTGGTGCTTCCAGACACTGAGGACAGCCCCTGTTGCTACACATACATATATAATTTAATGAAAGTATAAGTATATTTCATTAATGAAACTCCACATGTGTATACATTAGGGCTGTGTGAAACAGGACTGTTTCATCTTGACTTCTGTTTCACCATTTTGAAGGGACAATGTTTTGTTTTGTCACTTCATTTCATTTCAAAGTACTGCTCCATTTCATTTGATCAAAACTGTTTCTCTGTTTCACCCATAAGATATAATGGGGAATCATGAAAATGCCTGTAACTTTGTCATTTCTTGTCTGATTAATATGAAAATTGCAGGGGTGGTAGCCACTTCTGAGGGCGTGAAGCCTACCATGTTTCAAGGAGATAGGTGCCAGGGTTCTGGAAAACTGCACCTCAAACTGTTCAAAGCAAAACTTGTATCACCCCAGGAGGTCTGCAGGGCTGTGCTAGACTCCTCCTGCCCGGGGGGGGGGAGGGGGGGGAGATCTGTGCATTGGATGACATCAGTCTGCCACTACCAGCTGGGGTCAGCAGCATTACCAGACTTCCTAGCACTCAGCATGGGGTGTGCCCAGCTCTGTTTCCAGATGGCAGTAGTGGTGTGCTGTCATCCCACACCTGTGTCCCTCAGAAGAGCTGACAGAAGTGATCAGAGAGCTGGCAGAAAGACTGGGGAGCTGGGGAATCCAACTGAGAAATGGGGGAATGTTCAGGAACCTGAACATTCCCCCCAGCTCTCTGATTGCTTCTCCAGATGTTCCTGAGGGATGCAGGACCCCGGATTTGTATGTGGGGTTTCAGCAGGCTGCTGCTGCAGTTTGAGGCAGTCTGCTGATACCCCATGTGCAGATCAAGGGCCTGCATCCCCCAAGGAACAGTGTGGGGGGCAGGGAAGTGATCAGAGAGCTGGGGAATCAAACGGGGAGCTAGCTGTCAGTATTGGAAAGAAGTCCTTCCTCCCTCTTCCCCTTCCCTCTTCTTAGTTTCTGCTTAGCTGCAGCAAGCCTGGCTTCAAAACTAAAAACATTTCAAAACTTTAAAAATGTTTTGAGAGACTTTGTTTAGTTTCAAAGTCTTTTGTTTCATTTTGATTCCACTGTTTCAAGCTTGAAACGCATTGAAATGGCTTCAAAACAAAACACCAGTCAAAATTTTGCACTGCCATAGTATACATCTGTGTGTATAATATCTGATTTGATGTAGCACAGGGCTGCCTGCATGCTAGGTCCTGGGAGCTGGCTGGGATGAGGGGAGGGAGGATGAGGTGAGAGGTACAGCAGAGCTTTCTTGAGTAGTGCAGTCTACAGCTGTTCCCACGGCATGCCACATGGGGCTGAGTCTTGCCCAAGGCAGCCCACACTGCCCTCCTTCTGGCCTGGGCCTGGCCTCAACTCCAGCCCCAGCTGATTATGCAACTTCTAGCAGAGCTGTTCCTGGTGTGGCTGAAGCCAACCAGGTGTTGCTCTGCTCCTCTCACCTCCAGTGGGAGCCACCTATCTTAAGCTTTCCCCCTGCTCTGGGTGGTGCAGCAGGGACAGGGGCAGGAAGAGTAGCCACCACTGGAGGCAAGGGAAACAAAGCAGCACCTGGCTGCCTGTAGCTGCACTGGGAACAGCCAGGCTGGAAAATGACCCAGGCAGGTGGGTCTGCTCTTCTCTGACATCCAGCAGTGGGTCCTGCCCCTGCCCCTGCTACGCTGCTCCAGACAGATTGGTGGGGGGAGGGAGGAAAGCTTCAGTTGGGCAGCTTCTGCTGGAGGCAAGGGAAGCAAAGCAGAACAGCAGGGCTGTTTCTGGGGCAGCTGCAGCCAGTCAGGTGCTTCTCTGCTCCTCTTGCTTCCAGCAGTGGTTCCTCCTTCACACACACACAACCCCCCCTCCCTTCAAATATAATGCTTCAGACATAATGGTAAGTTTACAGGGGAAGGTACACTAAAGAAAAAAAATCACTATTTACTTAGCTTGTATTTTATGTTATAGTTATGATTTTTTTTGAGACCACCCTTTCTTTACTATCCAGGACATTCACTTAGCTTTCTGAAGTATAGCCAGATACAATCCTCATGGTTGAAGCAGATGATATGTAATGTAAAACTTTGTAATATTGCTCTAGGTTAGGTGTTTGCAAGCTTTTTTGCTCAATGTACCTCCATGGCTGGACCCCAGGGGGGGCTGAGGAGGGGAGGGGTGGCCAAGCAGGGGGTGGTGGCATGTGGCCGGATGCTGAGCAGGGGAGGGAGTGGCATGTGACTGGACACAGCAGAGCAGCAGCCTCTGCATGCAACCTTCCCCCGCCCCCTATGTCCATCTAGGTGGGTGGCACCTGTGTGGGATGGTGCATGGTGGTGCTCCATCCCAACCCTCCCACATGTATTCCCTAGGGCCTTCTCAAGTACCCCTGGAGGTATGCTTACCCCTTGTTGACAACCCCTGCTCTAGGTTATTTGTAATACATTGTAAATTGTCACTTTGGGCCTTGTTACATACTATGCTGTGAGTGGTGCTAGCTTGAGTTTGGAGGAGTCATACATTAAGGCCAGTAGGATCCTGGAGGACTGAAAGATAAGAATCCATCCAGTAACAAGTAGAAATGTCAATGTCAATAAGAACTTGGGCACCCAAAGGAAGGCCATAAGGGCATTCATAGATGTGGTCGAACATCTGAGCTTGAGCACCACAGCTATATGCTTGCCTTAAACTGCCCAATGCCCATTCTCAGATGGTTAAAGGAAGTCCAGACCCTGTGGAACCACCCAGGTACCACACATAGGATGGCTGTAGTACAAAAAGAAAATCCCCATGATTTGCACACCATTAGCTATCACATACCATCCTTCCCTGGAACATGTATAGAAAATCCTCAAGCAATTACAACCACCCATCCTAGCTTTTAAACAAGCACCAAACCTTGCTAACCTGATAACCAGAAGCAAACTTCCTATGCCCCCAAACCACACCAAATGGATCTAGACCATACCAGACAAGAAATTTAAAACCTGCCAACACATTTCCGCCTCTCCCACAATAACTACACCTCACAACAGAACCACCACCATTCCTGGATTTTATACCTGTACCTTTACAAATGTAATATATCACATGCAGTGCACCAAATTCCCCAACAGAAAATATGTAGGAAAAACCAAATGTCAACTGCGAACCAGTATGAATGCATATTGAAAATCCAGCAAAGACAAAAATATCCAATTACCTGTGGATGCCCACTTCTCTCTGACAATCATTTTCTCTCTAGTATCTCATTTCTAATCCTCAAAGAGAACTTGTAAAACACCTTTCATAGATGAGCCTATGAACATCACTTCACAAATCTACTGGATACAAAAACATCATGGACTTAATATAGACATTGGATATATGATATGTTGCAACCTGCCTGACATCTGATTTACTAGGTACCTGTCTGAAGCTTACCATTTTCATTCCTTCATACATTTCCCACCCCTTTGGCCCCCTCCTCTCCTGTCTCTACCCATTTTCTTCCAAACTTCCACCTATTTACATTTTCACAGATTCTTATCACGCTTTTAACTTCTTTTCTACCTTGGAGAACTCAGAATAATGACAGTGTCTCCCAATGCCTGCAAAAGGGTGTTTGAGCCTGAAAGCTTGCCAAGAACTCTTTTCCAACTATTTAGTTGGTCTAAGAAAAGATATCAAATCTACTCAAAGACCTGTGCCTGCCTCAGTCATTAGCAGTGTTGTTGGTTGCAGCTGCGTTGGTCGAACTGAAAAGAGAAGGTTTTGGTCTTTCTGAAGGAGGTTTTCGATCCATCACTGACTCTTCAGTCTGGTTGCGTACCATCAAGCTGACTAACCCCTTTGACTCATTTTGGTCTGCCTGACTTTTTGCCAAAGCCCTGACTGACTAGCTTGGCCTATACTCTATCCATTTGGCTTCATGCTTTTTGGCTGAAGTGAAAACTGCCCTCTTTGTGGTTGCACTTGATATTCTAAAGTACTAACTCTGCACATGACACACCCTACCTCAATAGACAACCCCCCCCTTATTGTTGCCTTTTTCTTCATCTGTGGACAGAAATGATTAGCAGATGCACCACTTCGTTGTTCCTCCCATGACTAACAAGAACATTGGGGAAATGCCTTGAGATCCTGTCTGGGAGGGTGCTATATGCATGGACAGTTAAATTGCATCATATCCGTGCCTTTTCTACCTGCCCTGACACAACCTGCAGGTGGTACCTAGTGGCAACTGTACCAGAGCAAGCCCACCTTGTCTTGTACATCCTGAACAATCTACTCATCACCAGGATAACTGGTGATTTCCAGTGGCAGGTGCTGCATGAGATAGTAGCCATAAGCACTTTTGTCCATTTGTTGGACCTAGTGGTATCGGTGGCCTCTGTTTTCTGAGAGGAAGGTGGAAAAGACTCTTTTCCATGCCTTTCTGGACTATTCCGGTATATAGCTACTTTGTTGTCTTCAGGTACCCTCTTTGACACATTGAATTTAGACTTCTCTGAGACTGGAAGAATCAGAGAAGATATACAAAGTGGAAAAGATAAGTTTGAATTGCCTGGCTAATTTCCTTCTGGGCCAGGCGAAGATGGTAGCGGAAACCAACTTGCAGGGTCCAGTTCCAATGACATCCTCCAACTCTTTTGCTTTCTAGTCCAGGCACATGTCACATTTAAATTTGCACACTTCACCTTGGAATTATGTAGACCAGTTTCTGTCATGTTAGGCCAAGGACGGGACTCTGCAAGGTGGAATATGGACAGCTAGTCTGACATATGTAACCCCATGATAGGCATGGGGGAAGAGGTTTTCAATCTCTTGCAATATGGTGTTTCTTGTTGTTAACAAGAGTGTCATGGTTGGCTTCTGTAAGGGTCACATACCTTTGCACTTTCACCATTTGTTTTTAACATTTGTTTAATAAAGTTTTAAAAAGTCAAAAGTCTGCCTCTGCCTCTCTTTTTAAAATACAGAGCTTTTTGAATAATGTCGTGTGTTTTTGTCAGGCTATCTATAATGATTTCTGATGGTAATAAAGAAGCTGCCATTTGCTAATTAGTAATTATATACCAATGGCATGTATTCTATGCAGTGACTACTAACTCAAAATAGTGCATATGTTTTACTTTTAAAATACAGTGCATAGTCACCATAGTACAGTATATGAATATATATTGCAAGGTAGATTGCAAGACTCCACATACTTCACTTTATTGAAGTGTATTTCCATTCCCTGAGTCCTAGGGTTTCTTTCACTGTAGCATCTGAACTTCCTTGATATTTGGTAACATGTCAACTTATACTCTTTGAGTGTGCTTCATAAATAAATCAGGTGGTTAGTCTTATTCTGGGAAAATATCCCTCCCATCCAAAACACTTCTTCAATGAACAGATTGATTACTTTTAGCCTGATTTTTTTCCCCCCTACTCCTAAAATGACTCGCACTATTGTCTAATACTTCTTGATTTCCTCAATTACATTGTATTGTGTTCGAGAGAAAAGCTTTCTTGAGGGACAAAATCAAATGACGCAGGTTAGATATTAAATTATGGACAAAGTTCATCACTTAACCAAATTTATAATCTTATGACAGTTACTTTCAGGTAATTGTATTTGTATCTTTCATAGGGCTGTTATGTACATTCTACATAATCCACTGATTATAGATGCAAACCCCCTCCCCCCCAAAAACCCCAACAACCTAGCGCTCTAAAGTTCATGTGCCTCCAGACTGAGCCCAGCCTAGAGTCTGCCAGAAGAGGCGTCTTATTAGTGGGATCTGGCTTGCCCAATATCTGCATAGATCTGGCATCTAGTAGGGCTATTTTTGGTGCTTTTATCTAATAGCTAATTAAATGAGTAAATGCTTTTTTTCCCACATCTGTCAGCATCTCGGGTTACACTATAGAAGCCAAAGACAATAAAATATAAATAGGGGATGAACTTGGGGTTCTTCCTGGGTTGTTAAAAGTGGACACATAGCTTCCTTGGTCCTTCTTTTCTAGTCAACACATGTATAGAACCTCTTCTTGTTGTCCTTAACTTCCTTTGCCAGATGCAGCTCATTCTTTGTCATTGCTTTCCTGATTTTTCCCCTGTGAGTTCTTGCTATTTCCTGGTACTCTTCCTCCATTGCCTAGAAGCTCCTTGTGCAGCTAAATTAATCTTTTGGCATTCTTCTTGTGCTTCCATCTTGTCAGGACAGTATCTTGTTGAGCTTCCAATACTGTGTCCCATAGAAGCTCCTCTACATCTCTGTACACAGGAAAAGCTGGGCAAAGGCACCCCTGTGGCTTGAGGGACCTTTATCATTCTAGCTGTCCTTTGATGACACCATTACCTCCTTAAGTTGGGTAAAATCCACCTTTTTTAAATCTAGCATTCTAATTTTGCTTTCCCATGTCTCAGGATCTGGAATTCTATCACATTGTGATCACTCTTTTTCCCAAGTTACCCATCCACTTCACATGCTTCACCAGTTCGTCCCTGTTGATCAGAGCAAGATCCAAGACAGATGATCCCCGACATCCTCCTTAAGCTGGCCAGCTTAAAGAGGCAGCTAGGACGAGGGATGTCATTGTCATGGGTGACTTCAATTACCCGGACATCTGCTGGGAGGAGCAGTCGGCCAAGTCCGAGAGGTACCGGGGGTTCCTGGCGGAGCTGCAGGACCTTGACTTGGTCCAGGAGGTGCATGGCCCCACCAGGGGGGGTGTGCTGCTGGATCTGGTCCTGGCCTCAGGGGATGATCTGATTGGAGGGCTCCAGGTACGAG
>JAGPOW010001918.1:39013396-39051875 GCA_030014935.1 Caiman crocodilus | reverse complement strand
AGCCTTGATAATTTTTTCAAAGACTTGGCCTAGGATGGAGGTGAGACTGACTGGCCTATAGTTGCCTGGGTCCTCCTTCCTCCCCTTCTTGAAAATGGGGACCACATTGGCCCGTTTCCAGTCCTCCGGGACCTGGTCCGTGCACCTTGAGTGTTCATATATTATCACCAGTGGCTGTGTAATGACATCAGCCAGTGCCTTCAGTACCCTTGGATGGAGCTCATGGGGAACCCTGACTGAGAAGATCCAGCTGCCCATTGCATCCCAGTCGTACTTCAGTGGGAGCTCCCGATCCTTTCCCACAAAGCTTTATTGACCTACCAGGTGCACTGAATTGGTATAAGTACATGGCTGGGAGCTATTCCCAGCAACGGGCAGCAGCCAAGAAAAAGGGGAGACATAGAGATAGAGGGAAAGAGGGGCAGCAGGGAGGAACCTCTGCCTGTTGCCTGAGACTGAAGTCCCTGGGAACAGGGCAAAAACTCATAGGGTCTTCAGAGCTGGGAGGGGCTCAGCAAAAAGAGGAAAAAGTGAAGAGAGAGAGAGGGTCTACGCATGGCAGTCTGGTGCCTTGCTGCTGCCTCTCTACAATCTCAGTGAGAGCCTTGTCTTGCCCCTCAGGAACACTGAGGCAAAGAACTCATTGAGGAGTTCAGCCTTGTCCCCCCTGTCGGTCATCAATTGCTTCTGCCATTTAGTAGGGGTCCTATTCCTCCCTGGGCCTTCCTTTTACTCCCTATATATCTAAAAGACAGCTCCATGGTAGCTGTGGCCTGTCTAACTGCCTCCCTACAAGTGTGAGCAGAGGAGGTATACTCCTCTTTGGTAATCTCTCCCTGTTCCCACTTTTTATATGTTCCCCTTTTAGTCTGCAGGCTGCCCTGGATTTCTCTGGTCAGTCAAGGAAGCCTCCTGGCCCTTTTCCCTCTTTTTCCTTGCATCGGGATCATCTCCCTTTGTGCCTGAAGGATCATTTCCTTAAGGCACAGCCACCCTTCCTGGATTCCCATCTCTTCAGAACTCCTACTCTGCAGTGCATCTTTGACTAAACGCCCGAGTTCATTGAAATCAGCTTTCCTAAAGTCTAGCACTTTCACCCTACTAGTTACCTTACCCACTCAACATCTTATGATGAATTCTATTATTTGGTGATGACTGTCCCCCAGGTGACTACCAATCTGTAGGTCCCCTACCATATCATCCCCCATTGCCAATACCAGGTCCAGTAAGGCATTCCCCCAGTGGGACTGTGTACCTCCTTCTGCATCAGGTGGAGGTCCTGTACACAGGATAGGAACATGTGTGAATGGTGGGACTTTGCTCTCTGTATCCCCCAGCAGATGTCTGGGTACTTTAGGTCCCCCATGACTACCAGCTCCTTAGTTTTTATGGTCTCTGAGAGCTGCCTCAGGAGCCCCGAATCTAGTTCTTCCCCTTGGTGTGGGGGTCTGTAGCAGGAGGTTTAGATTAGACATTCATAAGAAGGGGTGGGGTTGTGGAGAGAAGCCTGATTGACTGAGGGTCCCTGGCAGCCCCAGGGAAGCCACAGCCATGTGGCCTCCCCAGATATAATGGCTTTTATCTCTGTGGCAGCCTGGGGTAGGTCAGACCAGGCACTCAGCTGGAATGGAAGTGTGGGGGCAAAGGCTAGCCCACCTGCCCTGCAAACTTAGTTTTGTGGGGAGCCACAAAGGCTCCTGGGATACCAGGGGACTGCAACCTATTTTGAGTCAGAAGAGAATCTGGGATGGAAGTTTGATATACCAGTATAATCTAAACTGACTAAATCTGATACTATCCAGAACTATCTTAGACCAGGTTCTGCCATCTTTATACCAGTCTGTGTGCACTGTTATAAAATTATAACAGAACCTCTGTTCTGTTATAATTTTACACACATTTCTGATCATTTATACTGACATGCATATAATTTGTGTACCTAGCCTTAGAGAAACCTGCTTTCTGTAGTTACCATCTTTAGAAATTTGTACATGTGTATTACTTATAACCTTTGTTTCACTTCTTTTTTAAGTTTATGAAAAGGATCAGTTGAAGTGGTTGTCTGTGGTAATCAAGCAGGGATGGGCAAAATGTGGCCCAGGAGCTGGATGCAGCCTGCCAGACCATTCTATCCAGCCACAGGACCACTAAAAAATTTAGAAAATTAATATATATCTGCCCTGGGCTGCCTGTTATGCAGCCCTTGATGGCTTCCCAAAACTCAGTAAGCAGTCCTCTGCCCAAAATAATTGCCTGCCCCTGTAATAGACTAT
Source organism: Caiman crocodilus (assembly GCA_030014935.1). Taxonomy (NCBI): domain Eukaryota; kingdom Metazoa; phylum Chordata; order Crocodylia; family Alligatoridae; genus Caiman; species Caiman crocodilus. The sequence continues at coordinate 39,049,602 of JAGPOW010001918.1, read as the reverse complement.
CAGATCTGATAATGAAGGAGGGCCTTTCCAGTCCTTTATTTCCAATTTCTTTTTTAATTGAAATGATCTTTTATCATACAAATATTTAGTAGCAGTGATCATGTAGGAAACATTCCTCAGTATCTGCAGAGAACACTTATGAAGTACTTTAAGACCTATAACTCCATAACTAACTGCCACAAATCAGTATGAAAGGCAAATGAGAAGAATAATACCTTTGCTGATGGACATTGGCAGCTGCACTGATCACTTCTGTTATGAAATGGATTCAGGAATTAATGGAGGACATAAAATAACTTCTGTGAAGATATGAAGTTTTTACTTCTTAAATGAAGACCTCATTGGTATGAAAACCCTTCTATAGTAGTCACATCTGAGGAGTTCAGAATAAAATATGGACCGTAACCAAAACCAGTATAGATGTGCAAAAGTGAGAATGTACCCGGTTTTGGGCACTGCATACATGGCTATTATGGTGTTATGACAGTATTTCTGCTGCAGGCGTGCCAATATCACATTTGCTGCTGTCTGACTGATTAATTAATTCATTGGTGACCATACATTATAGGTTCTCCTTTTCTGCTCTCTTCACACAAGTTATGAGACTGTTACAGGTCCTGACAAAAAACTTTGATTTTAGCTAAATCTCTAGCTCCCCAACCTTTTTGCTCCAGAGATCTCCAGTTCTATTCAAACTGCTGACCAAAATGTGAGATGGCAGACATGACAATTCCTAAAGAGAGTAAATAGGGAGTACTAATTGGGAGTACTCTTTTTGCTATTCCTAATCAGAACACTTTTTTTTTTTCAGATTTCAAGGCATCTGCTTCTTTTTTTTCTAAGATGTGCCTCTAAATCAGGGATAGGCAACCCTCAGCAGGCATGTCAATTCCAGGAGGTACGCCAAGGAAAATGTTTTTAAAAAGAAAATTTTTTAAGTTGCTGCTCCAGGCTCTCTGGAGCAGCAACAGCTCCCAACACTGATGCCCCTGCCTTTGCCCTTGTATCTGTGGTGGTGCACAGGGACACCTACAAAATCAAAGGACCCTCCATGCATCCCACTCCCACCAATTTTACAGTTCTCCCCATGCACCCCCACCTACGCACATACCATTCGCTGCTCTCTCCTGATCAGCAGTTACATGAAAATCAGAGTTTTAAATATGGCACAGTTTTTGCCTCCCAGCTAGTTGGCAACAAACAATGTGGCTGCGAGGGTCCCTCAGCCAATCAGCGGTGAGAGGCAAAAACCATGCCACATTTAAAACTTTAGTTTTTGCCTCTCCACCAATCAGGAGTGAGTGGTAAACAGCAGGGCCCTTCCACCAATCAGTGGGAGAAGCACAGGGAACGCCACAAGATGAAAGGAGCTGCTGTGCAGCCCCACACCCTCCATTAATTTGGTAGGTCCCTAATCAAGGGTGATACTAGGAGGGGCTTTTGGGGGCTATGACCACCCCAAAACCTGTCATAGCCACCCCTCACAAAGCTGGCCCATATACCCCATGCAACAGAGCCTGCCCTGCTCCTACCTGCAGAGCAGCCACATCAGAAAGAAGCTGCTGCTGCCCCTGTCCCTAATCATGGGTGACTCCTAGGGGAGGCATGAGGGGAATGTCCCTCCCTCCCCACAATTTCACCAAGGTTGCTGGCAGGGTACACACATTTAGATAACCCAACCTGGGATGGGTCGGGCCTTCTTGACCAATACAATCTTCCTCCCACAGTCAGTTCCTCAGCTTCAGGCCAACTTGGGTACATAAACCTGCCCTGCCTTAAGGCTGACTAGGACTTCACATAAATCTAATAGAAATCACCTGGTGTCCACCGACAGACCCCCTTGAATCCTGTCTCCCAGTGCCTGCTTCTTACTCAAAACAAAGGAGAAAGGATAAGGAGGGGGACTTTCTTGTTCCTAGTGATTATGGGGGTGGGCAGCTGCCCTGTGCCCCTCCCCTATCCTTCTTCCCAATGCAACCACCTCTGGATCCCTGCTGACCTAGGGTCACTCTCTTGCTCTTCTTGAGCTGGAGGTCTGTGCAGTTTCCATGCTGGGATGCTCTTTTCTCCTGACCGAATTGCTTGTGAGAGCTAGCTGCTCCCTGCTGCCTTTCCCAGCCACTGTATCTGTATTCCCTAGTGGGGCTGTGACATTGTTCCTGAGTGTATCTTGTCTCCCTAGGCTTGGGTTTCTTCCACACTGCCCTGCCAGAGCCCTCCAGTTACCACTCCACTCCTCTTGCCTGCTCTCCAGATGGGCGATCCTCTCTTCAGCTCCTGGTGTCTCCTGGCTGGCAACTCCTTCTTTCCCCACTGGCTGTGCTCTTCTCCCATCTGCTATTTGAGCAGCCTGCATCTTGCCAAGGCTGCACCACCATCCCTTGCCAATCTGTAGCTTCAGGTAGCTCCGGAATTGCGGAGCCTGTGTCCACATTCCCTCCCAGCTGCTGCTGCTTTGGGCCTCTGCGGTGAGTATTGAGGCACATGGGGTGGGAGTCTGGGACCCACTAGTGGGGCTTGTACTGCCCCTTTCACACTGCCTAGATTGTTGGGGTGAAGGAGGGGAAAGAATACCAGCAGCAGTGGCAGCCACCGCTACCTCATGGGCCTAATTCTCATTCACCTACATTGCTGGGCTGTTGGAGCAGCTGCGCTTTGGTGGCATCTCCTTGTAGTTTCTTACTCCTATCTCCCTCCCAACTCTTTCTCTTTTCCTCTTTCCCTCCCCCCTCTTTTTCTTTTCCTCTCTCATTACAACATGTTTAACCAAAAAAAACACACAACAAAAGTAGTATACGAAGTTTTATTTATTGTCACCTAGCTTAGAAGTTTTACAAAACCTGGTATTTACTGTAGAACAAAAACCAGAAAACGAAAACATCAACAGCGTTTATGATTATGGGTGGTAGTTGACAGAACCAAATCAACATGGCACTCGGTGACTAGTGGTGTTCTCCAAGGCTCTGTGCTTAGACCTGTACTCTTTAAAGTCTTCATAAATGATCTGAATAGTCATATCAAAAGTGGACTGGCCAAGTTTGTTGATGACACCAAACTTTGAGGAAGAGTCTCCACACTTGAGGGTAGGCTGGTGATCCAGGCTGCCCTCATTAGGCTTACAAGGTGAGTGGATGAAAACCTGATGGCATTCAATATGGAGAAATGCAAGGTGCTCCACCTCAGAAATAAAAACCCACATCACACTTAGGCTTGGCAATGCTACACTTGCTAACACCATGACCAAGAGAGACTTGGGGGTCATGATTGACCACAACATGAACAGCAGCCACTAAAATTTTACCACAACTGGCAAAGTGAACTAAACTATGGCTTACATCTACCCATGCATCTTGAGAAAGACCCAGGATATCATCCTCCAGCTCATGAACATCGCATGCCCCTGATGCCTGCTGGGGCACAGCAGCAGTGGTGTGAGCACTGCAGCAGTAAATGGGGGAGCTCCCTCAGATGCCGCTGGTGCTGTCTTCAGTGGAGCAGGGGGGGTGGCGAGTGCCAACCAGGGGTCGGCAACCAACCACAGATGCCACTGGCAGCATTGGCAGTGGCCATTGGGGATTGCGGACCACCCGCAGACACTGCCAGCAGTGTCAGCGATGGGGTGGTGAGTGGCAACTGTACGCTGGCACCACTGGCCCTTTTGGTAGCGGGTGCACTGCCACGCTTAGGGGGTGTACATGCACCTGCCTGCACCCTCTACACATTGCCCCTACTGCCACTGTACTCAGCCTTGGTAAGGCCACAGCTGGAGTACTGCATCCAGTTCTGGGCTTCACAATTTAGGAAGGACATGGAGGAGCTTGAAAGAGTCCAGAGGAGAGCCATGCATGTGATCAGAGTGTGAGAGAACAGGTCTTTTGAAGAAAGACTTTGAGCTATGGGACTCTGAGCTTGCCCAGGGTGAAGTCTCAGGGGTGACTTGGTGGCAGCCTACAAGTATATGAGGGGTGTGCATCAGGATCTGGGGAAATGTCTCTTCTCCAGAGCACCCCAAGGAATGACAAAGTCCAATGTTCAAAAACTCCTGCAAGACCGTTTTAGGCTGGACATAAGGAAAAACTTCTTTACTGCCTGAGCCCGCAAGGCCTGGAACAAACTTCCCAGAGGTGGTGGAAGCACTTACTCTAGACACTTTCAAGAAACATTTGGCCATTTATCTTGTTGGGATCCTTTGACCCTAGCTGATGTCCTGCTCCTTGCACAGGGGGCTGGACCCAATGACCTTACAAGATTTCTTCCAGCCCTAAAGTCTATGAAATATCTAGGAAATATCATTACCTATATTAATATGCAGTGCATCTTGCCATATACCTCCAGTCCTGATTTTATTTTTCTGGCATGCTGGCACTCCAGCACCTTACAAGGTATACATTGTGGTTTTTTTCAGCACTCTAGTCAAAAACATTGCCTATCTCTGCTCTAAATGCATGTATTAGAAAAGCACCAATTAAAAAAACCCCACAGAAAATGGATTCTATCTAGCATTTTGGTCAAATTTGTTAATTCATTCTTTAGTTCTGAATGGAGTAGACTTCTTACCCCTTAGAAACTGATATTCATTTTTCAAAAAGTGTTTCTTTATAATGTAAAATGAACAGTTATTGTTGTTGTCACTGGTGGGTGGTGGTGCTCTTGTTACAGTGATGATTATTTATTTATTTATTCATTTATTTGTTTTTAAGGAAAATTACCTTTAGGCGCAGAGAAAAAATGCTTTACATTCTGTCAAAAACTTGTTGTTAGCACTATGCCTGTGGGCACATCAGGTGCTAGCAAAATTTAAAAATCTCTTTCAAAAAGTTTTAATATTGTGACACTTGAGAAACACATGTTTTCATGGATATCTTTTAGATATTACAGATTTTTATTTTAGACTTCTGCAAGGTCCATAGTGCTACTATCATCCATTGGAGTTAGAACATTTTGGTGGGGTTGCTGTTCTTTCATTATCTGCAGTGTACTGTACTCCAACAGAGAGATTTGACTGTTCTACAGAGGTGGTTGGCAACACTAACATTGTCTGGGTGGAATGGTGCTAGAAGAGAGAGAGAGCGAAAAGAGAGAAACTTTCCCCATATATAATATGGGAAGGGGCAAGCTTACAGCGTCTGGATCTGGATTGAACTGAGCCAAAATTTGTGTTTTAGGTGTTGTTCTACTTTGTCCAGGGTAGAACCAGGTTGCATAAATCATTCCTTCTTTCCATGGCTCCTCCTAGTTTCTTTTTGTTGTAAATGGTAACAGTGTGCCCAGTGAGTTCTCCCAGCATCTCTGTGGCACAAAAGAAGGCTCCTTGAGTTCAGTGAACACAACAGCTGGAGTGTCATTTGCTAAATGTCTATCAGCACTTGTCACCTACTGTTGCTTAAGTACCCTTTTAAACACTGATGCATTAATCTAGTAATGAATTAATGAGTAAAACTAATAACTGTTTCCTGCAGCAGGTTTCCATCTTTGTCTACACTTGAGCTTTGTCTAACATGGGAACATTTAGCAAAGTTAAAACGAATCGAGTAAAGGCATAATGTTAACACACATAAAGTAAAACTCATTAAAACTCTGCATTAATACTCTTATTCAGGAGCAAAGTGGCCTACATTGCTGTAGCTTAATCCTCCTCTGATTATCACCTGACATCATGTACTCTGAAGCAAATTTAACTATAGTAAGCAAAGGTCATTCTGGTTGTGGAGCAAGCACCCACATGGGTTTAACAAGCATTAGCTATGAACATTGAATTTGTTCTCTTAATTTGCCTTGAGTGTCCCCATAAAGATTTTTAACTTGAATTAATCAATTACCAATTAACTTGAAGCAGTTAACACTAATGTGTGTAGACCTAGTATGTATGCTCTGCTAACAGCTATTCAAGGGTGGACACCTGACAGTACTTTACCTTATATTTATAGCCGAGAATAAAAAAACCTAGACACTACCTCAACTCTTCAGTGAAGAAGAGCTCATGTCTTCATTACTTTATCCACAATATGTTGAGGGTGCTCTTCCTTTATCAATTATTAGACAGAATAATGTTTTAAAATAAAATGTAGCAAAAGTGACAAGATGAGTAAGGTGAAAATGGTCTGCATTTGTCTTGCTGGCCAGGTTGTTGATGACAATACACCAATGCAGCTATTTCAGTGTGGTCTCAATGGAGTCACGCAAGTGACTGTTGCCACATTCAGAGGAGGCAAATGGTAGCAAATCCAAGAGTTCAACATCCACAGATATAGAGGGAAATAGATTTGCTTTTAAAGTATGTGCATTCCAATGTCTTCAGTATGTGTGTACCCATCTAGCTGTATGTAGTACAGCACTAGCATTATTCCATATTCAATATTTGTATTACAGATCTTGCATGAGGGCCAGTTGAGAAGTTGGTGGGCCTGCCTTGTGCCAAGCATGATATAGACACAGACAAGTAGCCAATCTGAAATTTCCAGAAAAAAATAGCTTTGTAAAATGTAACTTAGCATCCTCTAGTTCCTTGTAAAGGTACTCTCTGCATTCTGCAGGATTGTCCTGAGCCTGATGCAGACTCCTATTTATAATTTATTTTTTTCCTTAGAGCTGCATGACTGGGAAGAAGGATGAGGTGGGCTTGCCTGCCATGCAATTCTTAATGTCCTTGAAAAGTAACAGTGTCCTCTGGCTATGACAGTAAAACCCAATACAGACCTTTTTTTAAAGTCTGAATTCTCCAAGATTGTGGTAGGTCTCCTCACATTGTGGAAATTGCTAATTCATTAACAGTCTCACTAGAATTACATTTCTGTTACCCAAGTTCCCAGATCATTCATTGATCCAGAGTTCACAGCACAAGGAAAATTGCAGTCTTCAAGTTTTCTGGTTTTGACCACACTATACTGTTTTATTTTATTTACACTGATGAGCTGCAGTCCATAAAGGAGTAATATGTTCCTTTTCTGTATGGAAACATAAATGAAGGGGACATTATTTTCAGTTTTTCAGAACAAGCTCCCTTAAGTCTAACAAGATCTATTGTTAGTTGGATTACAATCCATGTGAGAGTTGGGTCTAACAATGAACACTGACACTGCAAGAACTTCTGCTATTTTTGTCATTGACTTCACTGAAATTAACTCAACAATGTTGACTCAACAATGTTGACTCAACATGCATTGCAGAGGGATGATTTGGAATGGACAAGTAATCTTGGCGGTACTGTGGGAAAAGAATACTTTAATGGGGACCAACTAAAAAGAGATGAAATCACTGAAGGAGCCATAATGATCTGGCTTTATGAGGGTGACTATTCTGCCAGATATATTCTGACTATAGAAGAGATTGAGTGGAACACGCTTGGCAAAGAAGAAACAGGGACAAATGAAGGGAAATTTCCATGTATAGCTAAAGTGCAGAAATATTGTAAATAAATGAACATAGTGAAATACCATCTGCTCATCTGGAAATGCTCTGCATAGGTTTTTCATGTGAATTTTCTTGAGAGATCATTTACCTGAGCAGAGTAAAATCTACAGGGAATAATAGAACTTCCAGACTCTGATCCTTTATTATACAAACCAGTTACCCTTTTCCTGCAACAATGTTTTTTGCTTTCAGTTGAACACGGATACAAATATTATTTCAATATTAATCATTTTTATTGGAAGAGGTACAGGTTTTGCAGGGAGAATGTTTGGAGGATTTTCTGTTCTTTGGTAATTTTTTTCTATCCTTCTAACTTTTGGTTTGTTTAGTTATAAACCAAAGTCAAAATAACTAAATTGGCTTTTATTTTTGCTTTAAGGTATTTTGCATAAAAGTCAATTTTAAAAAAATCAGCTTGAATCAAAATAAGGTTTTGATTTTAAACTGAGAATAATCCACACACACAATTACACCAAAGCAACTAGAACATATGACTTAAGATTGACTTAAAAAATATTCCCCTATTTTGCATTTCCACTTAAATTGGAATGCAGTTGTATTATCCATTCAGAGATGAGCCAATATCAGGGCATGAGTGATTATTAAATAAAAGCATCAGCACTTTATTTCATTAAAAATAAGCAATCCCTCTTCAAGACCAGCCCCTTATATATTAGGCTATGTTTCATGTACACGCACTGTATATCAGTTAAAACATTACGAGTTGCATGTTTCAGTTCTTTGCCAGATGTCCTTGTCTTTATCTTAGTAATTTTAATTTTATTACAAGATCACTGTACCTGAGCTCAGCATTGACTCTGTGCATCACTTTCACTGTAGACTTCTGCTAAAAAATCATTAAAGACTAAGTCTAGGGACAGACATTCAAAAAGCCTGAGCCTGAATTGATTCAATCTTTGCAGGTTAGTTTAACCTGGCTAGGTGGAATCAGTTTTGTAACCAGACAGACATCCCAGAAATGCAGGCACATGCCTGCAGTGGCTCAAGCTAGAAGCTGGGTCGGGGGCGGGGAATGGCACTAGAGCAGCCCTCCCTTCCCTTGCGCAGAGCTGAGCTAAGTGAGGCGGGGCCAGGCCCTGGTAGGAAGCTGTGATTAGGGAGGTGCCCCCATGGTTCCCCTCCCCCTGCCCTGAGCAACCCAGTGGGGAATGTTTATCATCCTTAACTCAGTTTTTAACACCCTATTAAGAAAATAGACGGGCATTACCAGTTACCTGTTGATTCTGCCAAATATAGACAGCATGTGGACTGCTAGCTAATGATGAGAGGTGTCTGTGAGGTATGGAGGGGGCGGGGATGCTTGCTTAGCACAAAGTGTGTGGGGGGCGGTGGAGCAGAATCCAGACAGATGCTTGCAGAGACTGTCAACCTGCAGCCAGGAAGCAGAGGGGAGGGACCAGTCCTTCTGTGGAGTAGAGAGCCCCACCCAGCTCAGGAAGCATACGGGGATGATGGGGAAGTCTGATTTAACTTAAACCAGCAAGGGGTTTGCATAAACTGGTTTGACACAAATCAGTTAAGTCTGATACTACATCGAACCAGTGTCAGCCATTCTCAAACTGGTTTATATGCACCAAACATCTGTTCTGTTACAGGTTTAAACCAGTTTCTGATCACTTAAACTGGTTAACTGGTTTAATAATATGAACATGTGTAATGTCTGTCCCTAGCCCAAAAGAGCTTTGAAGGTACCATAATCTGAATGGGTTCTTATCTTTCTTCCCACAAGTAGCAGTCCCTGCAGATTATGTAATCAAAACTGGAACACTCTTCCAACTACTAATACTAATGAAGAAACTGTTTGAGCAAATGATAGATTATCAGTCCTAGTCTGTATTAGAAATCTTTTCCAAGATTCCACATTTACAAGCACTTACAATAGGGCTGTTCTCTCTTGAAAGGGAATAAGTCTCTCTTTTTTTTTTTAGCTGAATAATCTTATAATTTTTTAGTAGTTACTACTTTGTTTTCTAGATGATTGCAGATGTCCAAATCCATGAAGTTGCAGGGACCACAATTATGTCTCCATCAGTCAGATGTTGGTACACATGCTTCCATAAGAAGCATCTAATTTCATTTAAGAATCAAGATTGCTAAAGTAATACCTAGTTCTTAGGTAGCATTTTTTATCCATAGATCTCAAAGCACTTTGCAAAGAAGATTGAATATGTTTAATGAATAATATGAACAGATGCAGAAGCAGATAAGGTACAGAGTGGTGAAGTGCCATGACCAAGATCACAGGCCAAAGTCAGGATTTGGTACAGAACCTAGCCTTCTCATGTCCCAAGCCAATTCTCTCTGTATCAGATTGTATCTTGTATTAAATTGATCATCATGTCTGGTGGGAGCAGAATAAGATCACTGTTCTTCTGTTGAAAATCTTACCAAGTTGTAGTGTATGTAGGTACACTTATTGCAGTCGCAAATAACTTGCTCTGGAGAAATAGAAGTCCAGGCGTACGGTTCCTAATCAAACCCTAGATCAGTGGGGACCAACTTTTTTAGCAGGCCACAAATGTTAGCCCCATGCCCTCCCCAAGTGCCACTCCAATCCACTTCTCCTGTTAAATTTACTGCTCTGCTTTGAGCTCCCAGCCCTCTGCTTCCTGCCTCATCTTCTGCTCTACTTTCTGCTTCCTTCCCTGCACTTCCTGCTCAGTTTACTACTTTGCTTTCTGTTTCCTGCCCTATCCACCATGGTGTTGCCTGTTCCTTCCCTGATCTGCTATGTGCCTAACACATAGGATGTTAATGCCACTTGTGACACCCATGCTGCATGCTGACCACCCCTGCTCTAGATATCCTGGAATAGAAAGGTTTTAAAAGAAAATAATGCATGTCCTTGGTTAAAATCAATTTAGAAACTTTAATGGTACCTCCCCTTTATCTGTATTTGTTCCCTTTTCTTATAGATAAACTAGTTGATATTCAGACTTGCCAGTCTTCCTAAAAAACAGGGAGTTGTTTATTGTTTGTCATTCCTCCATTGTCTTTGATTTATGATACCCTTGCTTATTTTTAAAGTATCAAAGAGAGAACAACCCCCTCCCCCTAAATGAATGTAGCTTGGGCAATAAGTGAGGAATCTTTATTAATCTCCCTTTTTTACCATAAAAATAAAATGAAGCTTGACTCTGGCACGGTGAATATTTTTATTTAACAGCTTATTGCTGGCAGGCAAAGCTGAGTTGCCAAATATAGGAAACCACTTTTTTAAATATGAGTGTCTACCTCCTGAATTCTTAATCATAGTTTTACAAGGGCTGCTGTAGATTTCCAATCCATTATAAAGTGAAAGTGTTTTAAATAAGGAGCAGAGTAGTTCATTTTTTTTGGTTAGGTTTTACAAGTATAGTCCTTTCCTCCTGCATGTACTCCAGATGTTTGCCCACATTAATACCAAGAATTCTAAAGATCTGTCTTTTGCTCTTACATCCAAGATTTTTTTATTGGTACACCACAAACAAGACTATTATTTTTTGCTATCACAATACACTGAGATAACTAAAAAAGATGGTTCATCTGTGTTTTTCCACGTGACTCTTTCATTCCAATCTTGCATATTAGAAAGAGGCCTTTGTACCTACTGTTGCCTTGGCTTAAAGCCACACTGTCTGGTCTGATATGTAGTATTGGAAGGAACAAATACTGAGGCTGTGCACAATTTCAATGGGTGTTTCGTTTCAAAGCTGTTTCAATGTATTTTGAGCTCAAAACAGTGAAATTGAAATGAAACAAAAGACTTCAAAACAGCTTTGAAAGTGCTGCTTGCAGTTGCAGCCTGCCCTCTCCCATGCAAAGATCAGGGGGCCACATGACCCCCCCACCCCTCAGCTGCCTGGCACTGTGCCTCTGGAGGTGCTGCCGGGCTCTTCCTGGGGATGATGAGGGGCGAAGTATGGTGGGCGCAGGAGTCCTAGGGGCTCCGTCCCCTGCAGCCTGGTGGTGCAGCCAAGTCTGGCCTCACTCTGGTGCCCAGTTCTGGGCCCTCGTGGCCAGTGCACAGCTGGGGCCAGTGCAGCTAGGAGGCAGGTGTGGCAGTTGGGTCTGGGAGGCAGCCAAGGCTGGCACAGTCAGTGTGTATGACTGGGAGGCAGCTGGGGCCTGGACTGGTGCAGTTGGAGCTGGGAGGCAGCCAGGGCCAGTGCAGCACTGGAGCTGGTGTGGTCAGCACCTGGAAGCAGCTGGGGCCATGAGATGGCTGGGCAATGCCACTTCCTACCTTGGCCCTTTCCTCTTCCATCTCAGACTTCCCTGTGGCAGGAAAGCATGTGTTTGCATGTGCATGATAATGCTCATCCACCCCCAAATTCTTTTTCTTCCTGTGCCTATGATACTGTGGTCAGAGTCCAACTGACTAGTAATGTCAGCATGTTTTTATTTGTGTTCTTTGACCTCTTGCGTGCTGAATACTCAAACACCAGAAGAAAAAGGGACATATTGCTCCACTTGGAAGCCTTTATTGAGTGGGATGAGTGACTGTAATTAATTTTACTACTGACCCTTCATTTTATTTACATAGTAAGTTTCTTTTGGAACTATTATATAACATGTATCACATGAGAAAGCCTTGTAAAATACAAGTAGTTAATTACTATCTATTAATACCTGGAAAAACAAGTAGGAAGATCAATATCATAGGGTGTAGACAAAAAATAATGTGTGTGTCAAATTAACTTTCTCGATACATTAGTATCAATCCTTCATTCACTCACATGAATAAAACAATCCTTTTGACATCAGTGAATGTAGGTTTAGGCCTACATTGTGCTTTTGTTCCAAGTGAGTGTGGAAAATTACCTCTATAGATGGATGGATGGATAGATAGATAGATAGAAAGATAGATCTATATCTCTTTAAGGAGAAGATATATACAAGATCTATACAGAAACAGCTTTGTTATCTGGCGCTCAGGAGAATGGGGGGTGCCAGATAACAAAATATGCCAGTTAATTGAGAGGCCTGAACAGGCATCTTTGCCTGTTCAGGTCGCTGCTTCTCCCACTGCATCCAGGGTATCACTGTCCCTCCCGCCTCATTGCCAACCCTCCCGTGAGCCCCAGGGACCCCAAAGGACAGTGAGGTGGGCCCCATGCAGCCTGCTATGCCCGGGTTGTGGGGGCTCGGCAGCACAGCCTGCTTTGCCCTGGGCCATGGGGGCTCAGCAAAACTGAAAGTGCCACAGTGGGCACTGCCAGTTTTCGCTTTTACCTTACAAGCTGGCATGCAGGTTAATAGAGCATGCTGACTTATAAGGTGCTGGTTAAGGCAGCTTTTACTCTATATCTTTCTCTTATATGCATACATATATACACACACACACACACACACACACACACACACACACACATCTATCTCTTTAAGGTAGAAAAGAGATAAGCAAGATGCTTGGCTCGTTCTGTTGGCCTTAGAGGGACATGCATGCTTTTCTGCCACCTTTCCCATTTCATGATGTTGGGTTAGAGAAGGCTTGAATTTATTCTATTCTACTTGCCAAAAATAGTTAGTTCATGTTTCTTTTCATTTATGATATACCTATAATACCCACTAATCTAAAGAGTACTGAGATTTAAATATAGTCATGGTAGTATTTCCCTAAGTAGAAAACCACATTAACTTTTCACATACTTTCCTCCTCAGTAAGGCATGATGCCTTAGAAAGTTGCTAGACAGGTAGATAGGATTCTCTTTTAAAAGTTTGTCTCACTTCATGTGTGCTGGCTAGTATAGAGTAGATTGTTGTCATAACCCTATACAGAAGTCTATTTTAGCCCTAACTTGATGACTATTCTGCTCAGTGTGTTTGAGGAAACTCAAAAAGTAAGCAAACATAAAAGAACTTTTCCCATGTTCTGTTTACCTATGTTATGTTCTCTATTTTGTTTAATATTGATTGTGCCCATCTTTATCATGGAGCATGTAGAAAGGCATATCGAATCAAGATGCATGAAACGACTAATATATTTTTTCCATCCTTTTTCTTTTTCAGTACCTAATCTGTTCGATATGTTGGACCTTATACCATAATAGAACAAATGTTAAGGTTGCTCATGGACAAATGTTGAACTCTTGTTGATATGTAAAGGTCTTAATGGTATAATGCACAGATTCTAAAGATCATTTAGAGTTACTGTCTATTACAAACTGATTGTGTATCTCTGATACCAATTAAACATAGTAATGTCTTAATTTATTACCCATTTCACTATGTGGTGGGAAGTGCTTTTGTTCAATTCCCTGTGTGAAAGACAGCGGGTAGTTCACGCATCTTGTGGAAAGTTTTTTTTTCTTTACTAGACCTCTGTTATATAACATCTTGCATCTAAATATTAGCACCTGAACCTTGGTGAGCGGGACCATAGTGGAGTTCATTGACTTACTTTTATTTCACTGAAAATAATTTTGACAGGCTTAAAATGTACTTAAACAGTTTAATGCAACGTTCACATGTGAAAATTATATTACATTTCTGCAGTTTTCCAATAGTCTTTTCACCTTGGTTGAGTAATTTAAGTTCTGTATTGTGCTTAAAATGGCTATCTTTACTACACATTCCTTCCTACTTAATGACTTTGGAGCAAGGTTGTCACCCCAAAAAATTGGAATTTGTTTTGTTACTGACAATTGCAAACATTTTACTGATAACCAAGCATTTTTACTTGCATGTGTTTTTACTGATACATATTTTATGTAATACAAGTGCAACTCTTCTGCCAGAACCTACCATTCTGCCAGGCCCCAGTTAAAAGGACTGGGCTAGACATCAGCCATAGTAAAATAAATAAATAAATAAATAAATAAATAAAATTTAAAATTTAAAAAATTAAAATTTAGCTTGATTTTTCAGTAAAAAAAATATATATATTGTGTTGGCAACCCTGTTTGACTGAAGCAATGGTTTTATACCAGATGTGGGAAATTATTTACTTAGAGAGTTACTTAAGGAGTTTTGGTGAGTTGTTGTGAGGTGGGACAGGGCATGGGTGCTCACCTGGCTTGGTGCAGTATGGCGGGGGTGGGGGCAAACCCACTTGGGCTAGATGGAATCCCTTGGTAGGCTGGATCTGGCCTGTGGGCCATATTTTGCCCATCCCTGTTTTATACTGTTCTGCCCCCACCCAGGTGACCCAGACTATGTCCTTTCCCAAACTATGCTGTTGCTCCCTGGCCTGGCCTCGGTAAGCCAAAAAAAGCCTACTTGTGACCCGGCCATATCATGGACTGCCAAAAGGAGAAAGCAACAGCAGCAGAAAAGCATTTGGCTCAGGAGTAGTGGGGGAGAGGTCTACAAAGCCCTAAAAGAAGGCTCCATGAAGGGTAAAGTGCTCCCACTCCAACACCAGGTGGCAATATTATACTTGATCTGTCCTTCAACACTTTACCCAGCTTCTTTCTAATCAGGGATCTTCAATCAGTTCTGACTGCTTAGTGTGTTTACAGACACCTGAAGGGATTTTTTTTTAAAATGAACTTTATGGACAGGTGTATTTAGCCTGAATTTTACTAACTGCCCACAAATGTAAGGAATTTATGGACCTTTGCCAACCCTGCTTTACAGTTGGAGGATACAAGGTCTGACCCTAAATATTCTCTTCAGAGGAACCTAGATAAAATTATAAGCATTATTCATGCAGATGAAGAGATTGACTTGGTCATTCCTACCTTTTCTATGAGCCATTTCTCTTGACATTCTCTCAAGGCAGCCTGTGTTCATAGAAACTGATTTTACTTGAAGTCATTTTATAAAGAAATGTAGCAAGATGCATGCTGCAGTGCAGGCATTGTTACAATTACGATATTTGTCTAAAAGAAATAATAGAATTTTTGTTGATATATCAGGTTTCAGCTACTTAATATGTCACACTCAATCAAAATGGCCACTAACCTCACTTTTCCAGATAATGAAAGCAATTGAAAGTATGAGGGCACTAGTTCATTTATATCAGAAAACACCCAGCATCTACTAATTTTCAGCCTTTTCAACTCTAGCTCTTTGAGGAAAAATGTATCGCTTACATAAGATGCTGATTGATCATGAAAAATGTCACTTCACTGGACAGGCTCCCATTTCCATGTTTCAAGACCCGAGAAGCTTTGGAAGAAATATAATATGTCAATGGTTTGGAAGGGTATCATTTATTGAAATGACCTTTGTTGCTAAGAAACAGCATGATTTGCAGACTATATTAGAAAATTATAATTAGCATCAGTTTAGCATAAACTGTTCTTGTGTTAGAAACATTAAGTCTCACTATATGGATGTAAATTAACATGGGAAAGTTCACATGGGGGTCAACACAATTGTCAGATAAGGCTGAGCCAAGTCAAATTAATTTCTAATCATTTGTAGAAAGTCCAGTTACCAGTCAGCAGAGACTATTCAAAATTCTGCCAACTAAGGGACCTTAAAAGCCAAGATGTCAAGATTGAAATATGACACTTGTTCTAAAAGAAATAAAATAAAAGTAAAACTAGAAATGAGAAACAGGAAAGTAAATTCACTTTTATTTCATATAAATATTTGGAGGTAAACACATTCTCATGTTTACCCCTTAATTTTTAAAATAATATCTAAAGAATATAACTGTCATTTTAGGGATTTTTTAATATACGCATAAATGCTCCTTCTGAATTGGTTCATGCAACAAAGTTTTTAACTGACTATTTAACCAGCTTTAGCCACTCTAAGTCTGGCCCAGTTAAATCAAGAAGTAATAACAATTGTGGGGGAGTCTTTTCTTCCAAGATTCTCAGTGGAATTTAGCAGACATAATTAGTCTAAATCATTTTGATAGGCTTTAGAAAAGCATCTAATTGAACTATATTCAGAAGTTTTGGGGACCATTTTTCAATTTGTTACCCGGTTTCAGTGAAAGTTTCACCAGATTACAATATCAAAAATTGGAACCTTGAGATAAGAAATGTGCGGAAATGTATATTTCCCAACCAGATCTCCAAAAGACCCTTTACTGTTGCCATTGTAAATGCAGGAACTTATGATCCTGTCCCTTCCAGTCCACTCAAGGCCAGCCAAGCACATCAAAGAAAGCACATACAGAAGATTAAACAAAATCACATGGAAAAAATCATCTCTTCACACATGAATAATTCTTCTGTAAGTGCTTTGCATGTGATTTTTGTCTTCTGTATGTGCTTTTTTCTTGATGTGCTTGGTAATCTTCTGAGTGGTATATAATAAATAATGTGTATGTATAACCCTTGAGGAAGGATGCTGGGGAAGCTTTTTTCATTTTCTCCAATCCATCAGCAGTTATGATTATATTACATTCATGCTTTTTTTTCTGGTAGGATGCAAAATACAATTCAGAGGAGTAGCTTCTTCTAGGCATGAATACAGAAGGTAGTGCATCTTGGCAATGAATATCTTCCACTTAGGATTGTCTGTGGCTTTTGTAGTTGAAAAATACAAATGATTCAAAGATGCCCTCAAGATTCATAAAGTTAACTGCACTTAACTGTCTGTTAACTGCACACTATTGTCTGTAAAGATATACTCATGAAAAGAATCTTCCAAACATGGGATAGCAATATAAGTTTTCCATTTTCATGCTCTGAAATATTCCAAGAAGAAAGCTTCTTATATATATCTTTCTCTTAAATTCTTTAGAGATCAAACTACCTTCTCCATAAAAAAATGTAACCATAATGCCAAAAGGGTATTAAGAAAAGAATAAGCCTAGGTACAAAGTTGTTAGAATCATCTGAATCGTTTGCAAACAGCCAAAAAAAAAAAAAAGAGAACCTTACTGTTAATCCTCATGGCTAAGTACAGACAGCCAAAAGCCAAAGTCTGAATCAATTCAATCTTCCCAGGTTATTCTAAGCTACATAGATTGAACTGATAACAGACATTCATTCTTGATTCTAGAAATGCACTGCAGTGGCCCAGGCCAGAAGCTGCGGGGTTCTAGAGTGCACCTCCCTGCCCAGCTTCATCCAAGGCTAGCCCATGCACCCACCAATAGGAGTAGTGGGTTGTTGGGGAGGTGCAAAGCATTCTGGGAAAATGTGGGACTGTGAGTTAAATTGATCTGTAGGAGATATAAGACAGAAGTTTAACCTACATCTGTTAAGTCTGATACTACATGAATCCAGATTTATCTTAAACTTGTTTCAGCCATTTTGAAGGTGATTTACATACACTGAACTTCTGTTGTGTTACAGATTTGAATCAGTTTCCAATCACTTATACTGGTTTGTGTGTGATTTTTGTCCCTAGCCCACGTGGCTTACAAAGCACAGTAGGTTTGTTTTTGTTGTTGTTTTTGTTTTCTTAATTTGAGTAAAAAAACCCACAACAATGATTCTATCCAACTGTGTATTTTAACCGTTCTTGTTTCTTGCGTGCATTTACCTCTATTTGGGAGTATTGCTTTGTTTTTGCTGTGCTTTGTTGTCTAGCGGGCACAGCTTGCTTTCTTTAAAAAACAGTTAATATGGGCAACACAGAGATGAAGCAGTCATTATAAATGCTTCTTACTGTAGACACATCTTGTAGCTTCACTTTTGTGGCATTCACAAAAAAATCTATTTTTGTTCTCAGATTAAAAAGAAAGTAAATACTCAATATGATTCTCATTTAAATCCAAGGAATTTTCATGATTTACATTAGTGGAC
Organism: Caiman crocodilus; assembly: GCA_030014935.1. NCBI lineage: Eukaryota > Metazoa > Chordata > Crocodylia > Alligatoridae > Caiman > Caiman crocodilus. The sequence continues at coordinate 39,031,530 of JAGPOW010001918.1, read as the reverse complement.
GCAGGATCAGGACTTGGTTTTACAAAAAAGATGTTCTACATCCTAGAATCTAGAAGGATCAAGAACAGTGAAACATTTTTGGGCTACATTCTTCCACTTCCACTTTAAAAAAAAAGAATGCCATCATACATTAGGGCCATGCGAAGCTTTGGTCCCTTATTCAATTCAGTGGAAATTCAGCCTGATACAGTGGCCAAATTTCCAAATCCAGATTGAATCAGAAGACCCTTTAATCTCTCCAAATCAAATCAGAACCCTCCAAATTGATTCAGAGAGGTTCAGAAAGATTCGGTGATTCGGACATAGACATGTTTAAATGTTTAAATGTTTTTTCTACATACCTCTAGGTAGCAGGGACTCATGAATGCTGCAGTGCTGGGGTGCATGGAGCATCCCACAGAAGCACAGAGGGGGCTGCTCAGTACGCTCAGCAGCAGACCCAGAACTGGACCATAAGTACTTCCGGTCCACTTCTGGGCCTGCCAGGGATCATGCTTGGGCCCCACTTCACCCCCGTGGCTTGGTGACAGGTGCCTCCTGGGTATGGGGGGATCCCCATGGCCAATTGCTGAGCCAGGGGGGCATCACTAAGCATGTGGGCCTCCCCCCCACACTCCTGTGGGATGCTCCATCTGCCCCACCATTGCAGGATTCACAAGCTGTGCCTAGTACCTTGAGGTATGTAGAAAAAACATTTAAAGCCGTGTCTATGGCCAAATTGCTGATTCTCCAATTTAGCATTGAATCTTCAGATTTGGATTTGGCCTAGTCAAATCAAGGACAGTGGGGTGCAGCAAATGGGGGACAGTGCAGAGAAATATTTTAGGGGTATCCCACCCCTGGGTTTTCAGCTTACAGGCCACCCCTATGCACTTGCAGGCACATGCAGGGAAATCTCCATGCAGAGGCACTTACCCTGCATGTAGCACTGCTGCATGGGGCACATGTCTGCTTGAAGATATGTGTCCTGTTGCTCCTGAAGGAGCTTCATGTTTCCTGAAGGGCTCTGTGTGCCCTGAAGCTCCTGAAGCTCTTTCCCTGACTACCCAGACCTGTCCCTGAAGGGATGCATCTAGGTAAGCAGGGAAAGCAAAGCAGGCATTCCTAAGGCTTAAGCAGTCTGATCATGCCCAGGAAGTCCTGATATGTGCAGGACTGGGCCCCTCAAGCCCATGGAACCCCTGCCCAGGGCAGCTGGAAGCCATAGGAAGCTTCACACTGTCCATACTTTCTCACCATAAACACAGACATGAGCCACAAAAGAACGAAACCCTATTTATCGCTTTCTGCTGTGGTCACAAATTTGAGCATTTGGGGTGCAACAGAAGGTATGGACATCTATGTGGCTTCACTTTTTGCCCCTGTAAACATTTTTTTTTGGAATTACAAAGGTGATGTGTTTTCCATCTTGGAAGGTGGTTTGCCATCTTAAAATTGGAATATATATCTATATATAGTGTGCATGGGTATATACATACATACACACATGCACATACACTAAAAAAACAACCATTTACAATAACATATTTTAATTTTGTTTAAAAAAATATTTTTTGTCCTTATTTGCATGTGTTTGAATTTTGTATATAGACGTAATTGTATAATTGCTCAAAATGAAGTCTTGCTCTCATATACTGTGAGGAGGTGTGGAGGAGTTTTGGTGGGTAAAGGTGGGTGGGTATGGGGGAGGTTGTTGGGGGGCTTTGGGTGTGGCTGTTGGTATGTGGGTGTGAGGGTTGGGAGTGTGTGTGCATGTGGGTAGGTGGATATGGGGCTTTGTGGAGATGTGGGTGTGTATGGGGTTTGTGGAGGTTGTGTGTGGGGGGTGTGGATACATGTGCATGGTAGGGTGTGTGTGTGTGCCCCTCCTAAAAACATGCCCTCCATTATGCATAGCCCGTGGAGCCACCAGCAGCACCAGATGGACCCCCCTGGCAGCACATGGTCCCAGCAGTCTCCAGGATGCACATGACTGGAGTGCTGGCTCCATTGCACAGGGCTTACATGCCTGAGCTCTGCACTGCTGGAGGGAGCCCCAGGCGATGAAGCCAGCAGTGCAGATCATGGGGCATGGCTGAGGCACCAGGGAGAGGGACAGAGCTGCCCTGGCTCCACAGCATGGACCTCCCCACCATTCCTCATGACCTGCACATAGCAGTGAGCAGGACTGGGCCATCAGTTCCATCACACAGGTCTCCACCTGAGAGGTACTTGGCTTGGGTGAAGAACCTGGGAACTGCATGTGAGCTCTATGCAATGGAGCTAGGTGGATCCCATGCCCCTGCCAGCCTGGGCTCCTAGCTCCTGCTGCCACACTCTGGGTCCCTGCTAGTCCTGGCCCTGGCCCCAGGGCACTGGCATGGGCCCCACACTCCTGCCCAGCTGCCTTTTCACTGTCCCCTGCTTGCCCACCTGCCCACTGCAGCCATGGCCACCACCACACTCCCACTTCCTACTGCCACCACCACTGCCACCACTTCCCTTGCTGCCACTGCTGTCCTTCCCCTGCCTTCCCACCCACCCTACCTCCCACCCTACCTACTTCTCTACCTTCCTACCCACCCACCACTCCTCTACCCCTTTCCTCCCCTCCCCTCTCTCTGCCCACCCACCCGCTGCCACCACTTACCCTTCCTGCTTCCCCATCCTCTGGCCACCTGCTGCCACCACCACCACTTCCCCCACCCACCACCAATTCCTGGCCTGTGGGGCCGGGGTCAAGGCTATCCTGCAGGTAAAGGTGAGACTGCACAGTCTGCTTCCCCCATGGGAGTAAGCAGGGATCAGCCCCATGTAATAACAGCAATAATGAATCAAACTTGAGTATTACAAGTCTGGACTTGATTTTCAGAGCTGATTTTACTTCCAGCTCTGCCTCTGACCAAGTTTTGATTTTGAAAATACTATATTAATTCTATGTCTCAGTTTTCTCATGTGTACAAATGGGATAACAATATAAAGGTAATGTCTGCACAGTCTCCATGTCTCCATGCCTACCTTCAGAGCCTTCAGGCATTATGCCCTTCAGTGGAGGGGCTGCCTGCTGGTCTGGAAGTAGTGTAACTAGGTCCACAGGGAGTTTCAGTGAAACTAGTTAGCATTTCTGAGTGATAGGACCAATTAACCTGCCCCATCTAATTAGCCCGTGTAGGATGTCAAATAAAAGTGTCTGCATGGATTCTGGTTAAGGAGGAAACCTACCAAAGCAGTAGAGCTATGTGAAATTTCACCAGGTGTTTCGTTTCAAGGCTGTTTCAACTTTGTTTCATGTTTAAAACAATGAAATCAAAATGAAATGAAAGGCTTTGAAACAGCATTGAAACGAAACAAGGACAGTTGAACAGGGAAAGAAAAACTAAGGAGAGGGAGGGGGAAGAGGGAGAGGAAGGACTGCTCTGATATTGACATGTGTAGCTGGCCAGTGACTGATCCTTCCCTGAGGTCTCTTCCAATCCCAGTGCTCTGGGGCAGGGATGGAAAAACAGCTTAACACACAGGCACACAATCACATGTCACGAGTTTTGCTTGTCAGCAGCCTGAGGTGCAGTTTCCCAGAAACCCTTGCACCTATCTCCTTGAACCTTGGTAGACTACATGCTTCCAAAAGGGGCTATAATCCTTGCTGTTTTCATCCAAATATGACAAGAAATGACAAAGTTATAGGCCGTTTTGTGCGTCTCCATTATAGCCTACGGGTGAAACATTGAAACAGTGAAACAGTTTTGATGATACAAAACAGAACAGCACTTTGAAATGAAAGGAAACTCAAAGCGAAACACTGTCCCATTGAAACATTGATACAGAAGTTGAAACGAAACTGTTTTGCACAGCCCTACAAAGCAGCAAAGGGAACTTGAGGACACTGCTACGAGACATAGTAAGCTTACTGTAATCTTACTCTCCTTTGCATACTGCTTTGAGATGTACAGATTACAAGGTTAGATGTATAGATGTATTTTATCACTAACATAATCAGGGAAATCTTCCAACTATCTGGAGAGTTTTGTATAGACATGTACTACAGAATTTGCCCCAAATTTACCAGGAATAAATTCAATCTAATTACACAATTCTATAAGTGTCTTATTCTATATAAAGACATTCTCATAAAACCAAGATAAGAGAAAATGAAAAAGATATTCAGTTTTGTGGAAAAGAAAAAAGTATCTGAAAAGGATATAATAATAAACACACAGTGATCAATATAGACCTCTTGTGTATGAAACAATCTTTAAATAGGGACTAATGTAGGCCTTTTTCCTATGGATATCATTTAGCTTACAATAGTCATGCAATATCAACCGCTAGATGAGTAGTGACAAGCACATATGACTCTGATCTGAGCCTTAAATGAGGTTCTGTGAATGCAGCTATATTTTTCAAAATCTATCCAGTCAACAAGGAAATGAAGTTATATGGCTTAAGTTGTAATTAGGGATGGACACAGTCATTTTTCCTCATTTTAAATGCACTTGAACATTGTGGAGTTTAAATTTGACTCAAATATCATTGGCTTTGTGTTCTTAAAACAGGCTATAAGGAGTGGACAGAAAATAGTAGGGAAAGGAAGAGAAAAACTCTATACAAAATAATACATTCAGCTAGTAAATGTTTTAATTAAATGATGAAGAAATCATTTTCATCCACTTTTATTTTCTTGGGCACCCAAAAATAATAAGGGGCTTGCTGGTTCTTAGTTTTAAGGTGTTTCTCCATTACTGGGCACAAATAATTCTTATAATTCTTATCTAAACTGCTAAGCATCATGGGTTTCTAAGTACTGATTTTAGGCTAACCTTGCAAAAATCAGTCCACTCCAACTATTTTCCAGTATCTCCTTATCTGCCTTAGACTCACCCTTGTTAGAAGAGGTCTATCCATTCTTGTTATTTTCTAGGGTACATTTAATATCTTAGAAGCCCTGTCTTCTAAATATAGGAAGTCAACAAAATTATAGTTTAAAAAAGAATCTTTAATCTCATTGGGTGCATCTACACATGCTATTGGCATGGAGCAATAATCTCCAGCACATATTGTGCCAGAATGTATTGCTCCCAGGTGCCATGTCTTCATGTGTGCCTGGGACCACAGCATATTGAGCCAGGTCAGAACAGCCATGGCTGGCAGGGGGCCCAGGGGTTCAGCCTCCCAGCTCAGGGTTGCTCTGACCTAGCTCAATAAACTGCAGAGAGGCTGGCTGGAGCAGGAGGGTGCTCCAGTGCAGAGCTAGCTGGCAGGCAGCCCTGCACTGATGCACCCTCATGCCCTAGCCTACTCTATCAACATCTACACCTGCATTGCTGTGCACTAATGAACACCATTGCGGGATAATACTTATATTTACAAGTACTAAACTATAGCAGAGTTAATTAATTTCCTCTGGCCTAGGACCACACGTGTAGGCTTTGAGGTTTTGCTACGAAGCTAATTAGGCAGCTCTAAAGTAAACGTCTCCTGTAGTTGTGTCCATTAAAAATGAACAGGTAATAAGGTGTGCAGTTTAAAATGCCACCCACTTGGTATTACTGTGAACGTTGCATAAAAATTCATTGAAATTCTTAAAACTAGACTTATCAAAGATTAGCTCCTTCCTAAAGGGGATGCAGCCCACAGCTGTGAAGATTGAAGCTGATTCTCTCTGCAGCTTATCAGCTCCACTTATGTCATGCTTATATAGCTAGTTGAATTCTCCATCTCTAGAACATTTTTGATTATTTAATACATGGGTCAGTCAAAGACCCATAGGTTAGATCATGTGGCTCCACAAGCTGGATCCAGTCTGTGGGCCCCTGATCTATTTGATGTTATTCCTAAAACAAAATCAGTCCTAAGAATAACAAAAGATATTATATCCATTCTGGTTCTCAAGGCTGAGTAACACTGCTCAGAGAGCAACTTCAGGGGGAAAAAGATATCATGGCAATCTTTATAACGCAAACAGTTCTCCAAAGACTGATGGTTCTGGTTAGTTCACTTCACAATTCGTCATTCAATAATACAAGCCATGTGACATGACACAGCCACACTTCTAATATACACAGGATTAAACCTTCAGGAAAGTACTTAGGCACATATATAACTTTGAATGTAACACCAATTAATTCAAGGGGAAAAGTACATGCTTAAAGTTAGAACACTCTTAATATGCTTCCCTGAGTCAGGGCAGCAGTTTTAAACCTCACAAGCGAAATGTATTTGGCACTAATTATAGCCTGAGTTTGTTCAGCTATCTTCATACCAGAAAGAAAAAGAATTTTGTACCCAGTACCTTTACAGCCATAGGTTTTAATCACAGGTCCCTTTAAGCCTATGTCAGCCCACACTGATCATTTTTGGGAAGTAAGGATATTTTTCCCCTCCTCAGATACTTACCCATGCTGTCACCATTTCACACTACATATGTACCACCTTAAAATGGGTACCACTGAGGGGGCAGAGACACTGGAGTTGGGTTCTAGACTAGTCACCAACAAGTGGCTTCCTCTAAACAGCTGTTCTGAAAAGTCCATGCATTGGGTGGTGGGAAGAGAGAATGGGAGAGCTTATTGGAAATAGGAAGTAGGAAGGAAAAAGTGGCCATGTTAAACAGGACAGTGGCTTTCATTAGCTGGAGCTATTCAACAGTTTATTAAGGAAATTCAGACCTGTTAGACTTGTCTAATGGCTGTCACTGGAACCTTATACTCCATATCACACCAGTTATGGAGGGAAACTTGGGCATGGATAATTGTGGATCCAAGTGACCCCAGATGGAACAGCACTTGATAATTGACCAATGTTTTCAGGTTGCTGATTGCATGCAATCGGCTCATCCAAAAAGTTCTGTTGTGATGCTATATGAGAAGCAGTTCATTTTAGAAAGTCCAGTTGTGTAGGTTGAAAGCAGCAAGACATTAATAAAAGTTTGAAGTTGTTTTTAAGGTCCCTGTATAATTTATATTTAAAGGGAATCTGTCAAGGATATTCAGACAACAGATTAAAATTTTTCTTTAGGGGTATTGCATGAGGTCTAAAATTCCTTAAGAAAAGTATAAGACTAAAATATACATTCTTTACGTTGAGGAAAATATATTCGGATATAAAAGGAATATTTTGAGAGTGAGTGCAAACCCAGCACTTGCTGCTTGAGATTTAAAGCTGACCCTGAGTGATCTGTTTTTATTTTCCAGGCTAAATGATATATAGAAGATAAAGTAGGAGCATAGAACATTATAATTAAAAAAGAATCCCTAGCTTAAAAATCCAATGTCCTATTAGTTGAAGTGGAGGGTAGAGAATTTCACTGGCTGCTTCTAAAAGTGTGTGTGCAATGTGTACATTTTTTACGTAACACAGCTTCTTTTAAAAACTGGCTTCTGTCCTAAAACTGCAGATCTCCTGCCTCAAAGATGAGCGAATACAAATAAAAGTTAGGGCCAAAGTATTCTTATTTGTTACAGAAAGGCAGATTTATGACTTGAGATCTACCTTTATCTAGTTGATCTGTTTTATAGATAGAGTATTAATATGACAACTTTTGGACAAATCCTTACCCTGCTGAGAACATTACAATGTCACAGAGTTTAATATAGAGTAATTGAAGAGAACTCTTTTTGAAAAGGGGATAAAGTAAAATTCCTTAAACAGATTTAGGACTGCTGTGAACCCTTTTTGTCTACTTTGAATAAGTTTGTTTCACTTTAATGAGATTATTCTGATGCTTCCATCAGGTATTGTGTGCAATTTTCTGCTGGTTTTACAACAAAGACTTCTTTCTGTTTTTCAACAGAATTTCATTTCTGTTGGGTTAATGGTAATGTCTTTATAGCTGATCAAATGCAGCCAAGTTAACCGACAGGAAAATGGTTATAAACAATTGTTGTCCTGATTGATATATTTCAATTATGGCCATATTTGTTTTTTAGATTGGCTGCCTTTTTCAATGCAGCTTTACAACTTCTTTTTCCTCTCCAGACTGGTTGCCTTTTTAAAACAGCATTTACATTTGAGACATACTACTGTATTTCAACTATCCTATCATTCTGCTTGGGAAAGACAGAGCTGGCACCCTTTCAGGAATAAAGCAAATAAGAGAGGCATTAAGGCATCCTATGGACTGGTGTCTAGTAATCATTTACAAACACTGTAACATGCAATTCATCCAAGGCACTCCCTGTTGTTATAAAAGGAAAATAAAACACATCTTAATTTTCTACTTCGACCATCATTTCTCCCAAGAGAAAAGGGGTTACTGTAATTCTACCTTAGTGGAAATATGTCTTGCTCATCTTGTGCATAAAACTGATAACCCATGCAGTTGGGACTGCTTATTTATTTCTTATTAATTTGTTTCAGTCTTTATAAGTCAGCTGAGCATTCAGTATTTGTAAAAATGATTCTGGAAAATAATTTTGCATAAGTAAAACACTGGCATTCCTTCCTGGCAGGGAATGAGAATGATTCATATCATTCATATATTAGGTTTGTACCTAATGAGTACAAACACTGACTGGAATCATGAATAGCTCACTGGCTGAATTCTGGCAGCAGAAAATCCTGTGGTGATGCCTCCACTCATATGTGTCTTTCAAATCAATTAGAAGTACTTATTTTGAAACTTTGGAAGGGCATAAGGAGGAGTTTTTAGGAAAGAAAAGTTTAAAATAAACCCCCCCTAAATTCCCTCATCTTTACAATAAAAATAGGTCAGCTTTTTCATGTAGTTATTTTTCATTATTGTTTATAATGATCTCAAGACATTTTTACTCTGTGAAGTCTCCCATCAGGCTATAGAAGCACTGCAAAGTTTGTTTGTTTGGTTTTGGTTTGGGTTTTTTGTTTTGTTTTTGTACTGGGGGGGGGTTCAGCATATGAAAATTTAGTACTGGTAGGGCTACCAAGTTGTTGCTGGTTAAACAACATCTTATTACTTCCATTAGTTCACTGTCATCTCTTACATGGGGGGTTTTAAATAAATTCAGGTTCGGGTTATTTGCAATTTGGAATTACCTTCACAAATTAGTAAATAATCAATGTAAGCTGTGTTTGAAATTGTATATAAAAATCCTGATGATCAGATACTGCAAATAATAACAAAGGTAACAAAATGATCATAACTTTTTCATTTCTTTTTTTTATTTTTTAATTGACTTGGTACTGTTGAATGATCAGATGACTCATCTGCCTTGGTATCCACTTAGTTTTGAAATATGGTGTGTGTATGTAGACTCACATTTCTATCATTACTTTTTCTCAATATAAATTAGGGAAGCTTTTCAAAAGTGATGTTATTTAGAATACTTCATAGTAACTAGCTACAATAGTAGCTATTGGAATACTTTATTTCCTTCCCATCTAGTATTATTAAGTGTTCACTTAAGGCTTTAACCAAATGCCATTGAAGCCATTGACTGCCTTTTTATTGATGCCACTGGTATTAAAAAATGCCATGATCCAAATTCTACTCATTTCACTGATGCAGATATTATCCTTGTATGCTTTATTTGCGTTAATTCATTGATAAGCATTCAGACAGCAGTTCAGAAAGGCACATAAGTATATGCTTAAGTATATGAACAATCACATTCAAGTCAATGAAATAATTAAATAGTATTTAGCATAAGGCATGATTCTTTATGTACACACACTGGAATGGCCTACACAAATCAGAATAACTTCTTTGACTCAGGTGCTCAATATAGATTCCTTTGTTATGGAAGTTACTCTATGTGCTGCAATCCATTAAAATTATCTGTATGCTGAACAGAAAAGCAGAAAAATGTCTAGAGACCAGGACTCAATATAATTTGTTTCATGATTTCATAGAAAAGATTTGGCAGTTTTGTTAATTTCAGTCATTTACATAAAGCATGTAAATAGAATGAAGATTAGAAACAGAGCTTGGTAATTCTAAGTTGTAAATAGAATGAAGAACGGTAACAAACTGTGAATAAAAATGAGCATGGGGAAATGAAAACGCAACATTAGGGTTCTGTCTTTCCACTCATTGCACTGCGATCCAGACGCTGTCGCATATGATTCTGTGGTTCCTTTAACAAAAAAAAAATTATCAAGAAGTGTGCTGCAAGGAACAAAGCTACAAGTGTAACTCCTGCAAATCTGCAGGGAAGCAGATTAGTAACCATTATGAACATTGCAAAACTAGTTACTCTTTCTCTATCTGCATATGGTAGTCATCCTTGCTCAGTGAGCTCATTAAGAAAACAAAACAGCTTTGTTTGATAGTGTACTGTGGTGTAAATGATACTCTACAGAGACCTCAGCAAGGGCTCTGAAACTCCAAATCCAATGTATAAAATCCACATACTTGGAAAAAAGTATGTCACCTAACACCATGCACCACAACAATACAGAGCAGTCACTCCAGGTTTTGTACTTACTGATCTCACAGCTAGTAAAAATGGCTACTATACATAATGCAAATACAAGATAACAGAAAATGTGTTCATATGTTTCTTCTCTGATTCCTTGCTTTGGAGAACAACGTTTTCCTGCATGGCTTTACTAGAATCTTGGTGCTCCTGATCTCTTGCCTCATGTAACAGACTTTTACTCTGGTAAAGAGTTTTCTTAATATTCAGTTTGAAAAAATATATTTAGAAATGGCAAAGCCCTATTGTGTATTTTCCCTTGGAAACTCGAAGCACCTCTTAGCAAAATACATTCTTCTGCTATTAGTAATTAATATAACATTATTAGCCTGATTTTCATTAGGAAGACCATTATCTTTCTGTTTAAAGTGTTTAATTATTAATCACCTCAACTAAATAGTTTCTAAAATCTATGTAAAATAAAATTCTGAATGTTTAATCTGCAACCCAAAAGGGGGGATTTCCCTTTTTCCCTGTGCCTCTGTCTCATCATTGTTTGACATTTGTACATGACACGGGGGTTTAATTCTCTCTAAATTGAAGTGGTGGGTTTTTAAAAAAATATTGTGTCAGAGCCTAATCCTTACCTTCCTTTCCAGCAGCAGAAATGGGAAAGTGAGCTGCTGTTGGGCAGAGTGATCCCTAAGCAGGAGGGGATGGGTGGTGGGAAGCTGATGCTTCCTTCGATGGCAGTGGCACCCCTCCAGCATCCCCCTGCTCAGGCACCCAGCTCTGGTAGTCCCAGAGAGGCCCTACAGCCATGGAAGGAAGCACAAGGCCCCCACATGCTTAGGCAGGCAAGCAGGCTCCAGGAGAAAAAGAAAGATCAGGTTTTCAACTGTTTTCCCCTCTTCTGTGGAGCCTGCCTTCCCAGGCTGCTGCCAGGCTGCTTGCAGGAGCTGCCTGCACAGCCCCTGAGCAACATGGGACTCAGTACTTCCCTCTGCAGCTGTAGGGTTTAGAAACTTAAATTCCTTGGAAGTGTTTTACTCTGCAGTGCCCTGAAGCCATTTGCTGTGTCCTAAAGTCATTTAAGGTGCATTATGCCACTGCAAGTGCTACAGCAGCTAGAATTAATGCACAATGTACTGCCAAATGTGCAAACAGCAATGCCGTTAAAGCAGCGCAAAAGGCATTTAAACCACTTTAAACCTACTTTAAAGTGTCATCTACAAACACCCCTAAGGATTACTTTAGTCCTTTACCTATGCCTCAGGGTTGTATTCAAGCTATTTCCCTTGCAAATGAGAAGGGTTAGACATAACTTTAGGTCATGTCGTAAAGGTAATCTATGGTTAGGAAAACCTCGGTGTTCACACAAAGGTGAAAAATAGGGCTATGGAACAATGTTTGCTATAAACCTTTAAGACACTAAGACAGGGATAGATGGGAGAAGGGAATGAGGAACATTTGCCCACTTTTTTTTCTGCAGTACCAAGATGCCCAGGGCTACTCCTATATAGCCAATGATGCTGGAAAACTCAAAGGGAGTGCAGCCATCTGTTTTTGCATTGTTAGAGGGAACAGCGCTGTATATCTTCAGAATAGTAACTGTTCTTCAGCTCCTGTCTGTACTACAAAGAAAAATCATTTGTGATTGAACAGTGATGATTAACCCTTTACAGTACCCACTGCTCAGCAAGTCATGCTAACAATCTTTGCATACTAGCTCTGTGAAACTAGTTCAAAGTCTGCATAAAGCCACTAAGTAACTGACAATAGCTCTGTGTCATGCTATTTCAGCTTTAAAGACCTCTGGGTACTTACTATGCTCAGTGCTTCTGAAAGATTTTACATTGCACATATTAGTGGGAAAACCATCAGAATCTTCAATAAAATGTGTTAATGTTTTGGCATTAAAATGATTTAGATAAAATAATCAAGCTTCATATAGTCCTGCTTGTAGCCTAAACCTAACCTTTGATAAACAGAGGAAAGATGATCCAGTGTTCAGATTGCTTCCGTTTGACAGTAGAAACCTGGGCTCTGTTGCAGACCCTGATGAAGTAGGGTATATCTATATTTCAGTGTCAGTGTGCCTGAACACAGACAGCCTGGAGCATTTCCCTACCTCTAACTCTTCCATGCTCTCAGGCCTCTCATTTGTAGTCTCTAATGGCTTCTTTTAAATAACACCGGAGAGTCAGGTATTGAGCAATAAAGGGCCTTGTTACATGGTAAGTTTAGGTGGCTTCTGGAAATCTTAAGCCCTGGACTGGCTGCACATTAATACCAAGTGGTTTAAAGCATTCATTATTCAGTGTAGTTATGCTGTTGCAGGGCAGGTTTATCTACAATTTGTCTAATTTTGTTCCTGTTCCATTACCATGTGGCCCCTTCCCACCGTTATTCCACCCCAGTTTTCCAGTATCCTAGAATGCAGTGGCTTTTCCTGACTCAGGGCAAGCCTCGCCCCCAAGGGACATTGGGCAGAGTGAGTGCTGCAGACCCAGTACGTCCCACCACTGCCTGCACTGGCTTTGTTCCCGCCAGTGGTGGTTCGGGGAGCAGATGCTGCCTGAGCTCTAGAGAAAAAAGGATCTGGCTTTTCAGAGCTCAGAGCAAGTGCACTCCACGACTGCATCTCTGTAGCTCTCTGGTCTTGCTGAAATTGTCACAGCAGTTTAAACTGCTTCCCCAGGCATCTCTAGTCTCAGCAAAACTGATACAGTGGGTCTGCACTGACAGCAAGGCCACCAGGCTTAAGCCCTGACAGCCCTGCTCTCAGCATGAAGCTGCCACAGCTTGACCAGACCAGAGAGCCTTAGGGAAGCAACTTGGTATTACAGAGCTGCAGCAGCTCCATACTAAGACCAAGGCTGCCAAGACTTAAGCCAGACAGCCCTGCTCTCAGTTAAGAGCAACTGCATTAGTTGCAGTGAGACCAGAGAGCCCAAGGGAAGCAGTTTCCCTGGGGCTCTTTGGCCTCACTGCAATGGACCCACTCTGCCCTGCAAAAGCAACAAGTGTTCCTGCTCCTCATCCTGCCTCTGTGCGCCAAGCTTCTAGTAGCAAAACACAGCCACGCAGATGAATGACAGTCAGAACAGGTTATTAATTTTATTGTATGACTGCTCCTTTAAACTGAACAACACTAAATTGATCAACATTTGCTTGGCTTACAGCGTAAGGTCTAACAAAGCCCAAAGAAAGGGGATTTTGTACCAACTTCAGCAGTACATTTCTGGGTTTGGAGCATACTAGTATGAACAGAAGACTAGGGGATGGCATACTTGGAGTAGCTGGGACACTCTTGAGCTGTGGTGTAGACAGACATCTCCTTAATCTCTGTACTTCCTTGCCTCATTTTATATTTTAATAGCATTTCCCAAACTCCTAACAGTTTTGTAAGGACAGATGTTTCCATCCTTTCTTGTGTCCTTGTGACAAAGCATTTTGCAGAATTTGCAGATTCTTTGGAATCTGATAGGGCAGTGTCATGAGTGCTTCTGCTATGCCCTTAAACTTGTAATTTCTGGGCTGTAATCCGGGTGCCTTAGTGCCTGCACCAGCATGGAGAACTGTCTTTGGTGTCTCTTCCACACACATTCTTGCCTGTGAACCAACCACCTGGGGGAATTTACATTTGTAGTAGTTTGGAAAGAATACACGTTCACTACTGTAAACTTTTCTAATTTGATCAAAATAAGCTGTTCCTGGAACTGCCATCATTTTGCTGACACTTTTGGCCATTGGAGTGCCTCTGAGAAATGCCTGTAGAACAGTGCAGCTGGGCTCAAACACAAGACTGACATACTTACTTTATTTATTTCTCTGAAAAAGGCACCATGTGAAACTAGTTTTTCTTTCCCTTTATGTTTTTATTCCTCGGCTCACAGTTCAATAGAAGTAAGATGTCATGTTCTTGCTTTGAACTTGGGGATTTCTTTTTTTCCTTTTACTTGTACCTTTCTTTTTTTCAGAATATTATTTTGTTTATTAAATTCTTAAATGAATAGAACACAATGATACAAAGAGAGACATCAAATGCTACTGCAAATACAAACTAATGAGAGAAAGTAGTCAGAAATTCTTAGGTAACTTTCAAATGACCTTTCAAAATAAAAAATGTTAGTTAATGTGTCATGAGAATTTGGATAGGATGGCAATGTTGATTTAGGTGTCTTAATTGCATTGAGCTCTGCAGATCATAGAACACAAAAATTGTAAAGAGAACAAAAGAAGCATGTACAACAAAGAAATACACATGAAAATATACATGAAAGAAGTATTCAAAAGAGAATAAATAAAATGAATTCAGGAAGTAAGGACTGAATAGATAATAAATTAGCAGACTAAGAATAATCCACCAAACCCTACTGTCAAGTTTATTGTTGCTAATCTTACAGCATTTCTTCCTCAGGGGGTAAGTATGCTATTTTTCGAGCATTTGGGCCTCTTGGAGTGAGAAATGTGAATAAAATCTAAAAATCCTGTAAAACAGTGAAAAATTAAACAACTAATGCCTTCTCAAGAAACATGTATTGGGACAGTTTTAGCCTTTTCTGTTCTGTTCATTTGTTTCACTGCTCTATGTCCAGGTACAGAAAGTAATTACTCGACTATGTGGAAAGAGTTACCTATGAATTGGCATAAACTCAATTTTATCCAAGAGTGAGAGCATTTCTTTCTACAATTTATTTACTTACAATAATTGCAGAAATTTAAAGCCACACATGGAGCCCTTCACCTCTTTATTTCTTGCTTTCAAAATGCCTTATTCATGGGCATGGAAAGTAGGGGACCCATGGGAGTACTGCACAATCTGATTTGTGATCCCTTTTAACAATAATCATATTCTTTTTGTTGTTCTTTTTAAAATAAATATTTGCATGGCAGCCTTTACTTTGTTGCTAATACCCTTGTTCAGTACACGAAGGGAAGTGTTCATTATTTGCTATTCATTATATAAGATAGCTCCTTTAGTATACTCTTTTAAAATTAGTCATACAAACAAGGAACCAGAAACAAACAAAAAAACTCATGAAGTTATCTTGGTTCCCTTAATAGGAACTTTAGCATGGACTCTGCAAGTCTGTACATGAAGTTTATTTAACTTCCAGGCAGCGGGGGCCACATGTGGTGTGGGCCACTGTCCCAGGGGCAACTCATCATTTCTGAGTGTGAGGGAGTCCCCCAAAACTCTCCCCTGCCATATAGAAAGCTCAGCTCTCCCACTCCGTACCCCCTCCTCCCCACCCTGTGCACAGCCTGGCTACTTCCTCCCCTTTTGACTGCACATGCAAGCATGCATTCTGGTTCCTGTCTGCTGCACACACAGCACTCCTTCCCCTCCTGATCATACATGCCACCCACCTGCAGGGCAAGCAGCCTGACTCTTGCCTTTTTGTGTACAGTGCATATAGCACAGCATGAACGTCACCTGCCTCTCAAGACTGGGGGGGAACAGCAACCTCCCACCAGTGGTGGTGGCGGTGGTGCTGGCAGCAGAGGCTTGGCAGTGGTAAGTGCGGAGCTTCCACAGGTGGCCGTGGTGGTGTCGGTGGCTAGGGGAGAGGGTACCAAGTATCAATGGCAGCCAGGTTGTTGACTGCTAGCAGATGCTGCAGATAGTGTTGGCAGGGGGGTGTGGGGAGTGGCAAGCAGCGGCCACCTGCAAGCACCAGTGGCAGCATGGGTCATGGCCAATCTCAAGGAATACACTGCCAATCTCAGAGGGTGCACATGCACCTGTGTGCACCCCCTACGCATTGCCAATGCAGCACAGGCACCCTGGCCCTCCTGCTGCACCGTGTTTCCTTGTCCCTGGGAGCAGGAGCAAGAATTAAAAGCCAGAAGAGGGTGGGAAGCTCCAAGAACCCAACTGCTGTGGCAGGAGCAACAGTCAGGGGGTGGGGGAGAACAGTGACTCAATGGGAACCAAGCCATGTGCAAATGCTTTAGGGGGCCACCAATTGGATAGCCCCACCCTAGGGCTCTAGGATACTCAATCCCTGAGGTCTATTCCACAATATCCTCACTGCTAATGGTACTCAAGTGATCCAGATTAAAGTTACATAGTTTAGGTATGTCTGTTAAGTCCTGAAATCATTCCTCTAAATGCATAGACATAGACTTAAGAAATCAATCATACGAGCATTGACTAGTCCTATTTCTCAGTTTACCGCTAACCCACAAGTGACAATTTCTTTAGTCAAACAATAATGAATGATGGATGTGTTTATAAAAATAATAATAGTTTGTGCATAAACTACAAAAAGATGAAAGTTGCCTTATTGAGTACATTGTTAATTCCAGATTGTCTGCCAGCTCTAACTTGGAGAATGCAGTTGCCTTACTGATTAGAGAGTAAGAATACTCTGTCAGCCCTGGAAAATTGATGTTGTTTGTCCTTTGAATTCAAAGATGACCATGACATCACTGGTTGATTTGTTTTCTGTGAGCATGTGAGAGGCTGACCAGGATAATTTGTGTTTTAAACTGTTGTGGCACTCTGAGAAAGAGATGCAACTTTGGGTTGCTTGATCAATAGCAGACAGGCTGCTGTTGCGAGATTTATGCTGTTTGCACTTCTGCTCTGCCTCAGTTTTCCTCCACTCATAGACTGTAGCTCTATTATGGAGGAAGCTTCACCAGAAGGAACATGAGTGAAATTTTTGCAAGGCTTCAGTTCAGTGTTGAAACATTTCAAGAATGACTTCAGGGAGTCTGTCATAGGGGGAGAAGCCCTGGGAGCACTCCGAAGCTCCCCAAAGGAGCCGCAGAGGCAGACGTGAGCAGCAGAAGGAAAGGAAAATGGCAGTTACTCACCATAGGATCACCGAAGAGCCCCACACGCAGCGGGAACAATGGCCTGAAACACCTGTGGTCGGCGGGTGACCTCAGCCCGAGGCACTGGGCAGAGAGGATAAAAGAAGAAACCGCAGCGAGGAGAGTGGGGAGCACGTGGCTGCCGGGCGGAGGCCACTGCAGAAGCGGCTGGAGTGGCGGAGCAGGTGGAGCAGGCTCCAAACGGGAGAGTGAGCCTGGGAGACGCGGCTCGCCAGAGCCGGCTGCCGACGCTTGCTCTGGACGAGAGGGCAAGCCCGGAGGATGCTGGACACCAGAGCCGGCTGCCAATACATGCGCTGACTGGGAGAGAGAGCCCGGAGGACGCCAAGCAGCAGGACCAGCAACCGACAAGCCATCCAGAGGCCGCAGGTGTTCCCAAGGGAGACAGAGGCCAGAGAGCAGCGTACCCAGGACGGGTGAGCCAGGGAAAAGCGGGGAGTGAGCCACAGGCACGTGGAGAGACCCGTGGATCGGAGAAGGCCCAGAGGGAGGATTGCATCCCGAAACAGACCCAGGTGGGAGAAAAGGAACATCGAGGCCGCCCGGAGAGAGAATGGCCAGACTGGTGGGAACCGGGAAAGGGGATCTACGACAGGGAGAGCACGGAGAGGGGGTCTCTCCCAGGGGAATAAGATAAGGAGCGGTAGGCAGCTGACCAGGGAGGCAAGGGCTAGCAAGCGGAGTTGCGGGTAGCGGCTCAATGTGGGGGGCTAAGACCCTGTTAGGGGAATAGTAGCGTTCAAGTTGTTAGAGCGTTCCTTTGTTTGTGTTTCCCTGGATACGAAGGGGCTGTGGTGTGGGAGTAGGCGGGAAGGAAAGCCATTCCCCATTGGTGGTGGCTGGAGAAAGCAGCGGCAAGAACATCTGAAACAGCTGGGCAGGGTAAGGGCGAGGTGAAAGGGGTGGAGGAGCCTCGCAGAAGATCTCGACTACAGGTAGCCAAAGGGGACATCCGCCCAGAGGGAAGCTCCA
>JAGPOW010001918.1:38973388-39013296 GCA_030014935.1 Caiman crocodilus | reverse complement strand
GTGGAGGAGCCTCGCAGAAGATCTCGACTACAGGTAGCCAAAGGGGACATCCGCCCAGAGGGAAGCTCCACCCACTGGAAGAACAAAGTCATGGCAGGCAAGAAAGGGGTGGACTCGGGTGCGGAAAGAGACTTGTCCCAAGTCTTCCTCAGATGGCTAGCTGGACACCCACAAATCCTCGGGGCAAAGAGGCCCGAGGTAAGATGTTCGATGCCCGGCGGCTACAGAGTCCTTGAAATGTTTCTTCTGGCCTCTCTGAGAATGCTTTCCCTCCTTCAGCTCACCATAGAATATCTTTGGCAGTTGCTCATCTGACATCCTGGTGACATGGCCTGTCCATCTCATCTGTGATTTCATCAACAGAGTATGATTGCTTGGAATGCCTGCCCATGGGAGAACCTCAGTGTCTGGGACCTTGTCTTGCCATTTTATCCTCATCAGTTTCCTTAGACAGCTCATGTGAAAGTGGTTCAGCTTCATAGCATGGCATCTGTGTACTGTCCAGGTTTCACATGTATATATCAGGACTGGCAACACTGTGGCTTTGTAGACCTTCCATTTTGTTTGTTGACTGATGTCTCTGCACTCCTTCATACTTGTACATAGTCAGTCAAATGCTGGGCTTGCTTTTGCAGTTCTGGCATTGGTTTCATAATCAATGTGAACTGCATGTGAAGAGAGGTGAACTTGTCCATTGCCTGGAGGGTTTGCCCATTCGCTATGATGGTAGGCTCTATGTAAGGCATACCTGGTGCAGGCTGGTGCCTCACTTCTGTCCTATTAGTGTTGATTGTGAGACCAAAATTGTCGCAAGCTGAAGAGAAATGGTTTATACTCTGCTACATGTCAGTGTCAGATTTGGCGTTCAGGGAACAGTTGTAAGCAAAAAGAAGATCACAGACAGCCAATTCCTGTAACTCTGCCTGTAGTCTCCTTAAATTGAAGAGCTTGCCATCATTCCACTATCTGATGTCAATCCCAGTGTCACAGTGGCAAAAGGCGTCTGTAAGCATGACAGAGGACATTATACTGAAGTGGGCTGGGGCCAACACACAGCCCTGTTTGACTCCATTGGTGACTGGGAATGGTTCAGATGACTTGCCATCATCCATAATGCAAGTGAGCATGTCATCACAGAATTGCTGAACAATTGCAATTAGTTTCTCTGGGCAACCAAACTTTGTCATGTCCAAAGGCCCTCCTGACTAACTGTATCAATGTTTTTGTCAGGTCAATAAAAGTCATGTACAGGTTGGAGTTCTGTTCCTGACATTTCTCCTGAAGTTGACCAGCTGCAAACACCATGTCTATGATCCCATATCCTTTTTTGAAGCCACACTGACTCTCAGGCAAGAGTCCTTGTTCAATGTGTTGTAGGATTGTCTGTTGCCTTTCTGCTTTTACAAGTGGACAATGGATGCATCCCTGTACTTCTGGGGCATAGTTCCTTGAGTGAAAATTGTTAAGAATGTAGAGGTTCACTCATTTTGTTGCTTTTTTTTGTTTTGTTTTTTGTTTTTGTAGTCTTAGAGTTATCATATTGGACAGTTATGACTATTTTCACATTCCAGGGAAAAGCAACATATTTTGGATGACATTTTGTTAAATCTATGGCAATTCAATTTCAGTTAGCTGCTGCTAATGGTGTCAACTCTCAAAGAAACAAGCAGGAAATTGTATCCATTGACCATATTATTAATGATGCAACCCAGTGTGTTGGGTCATTGCAGAGGAGTCTGATTATAAAAATGTTCTTCCCCTTCATGATAAAAGCCTTATTGTATGACCGACACTATCCAAATACAGACAGTCCTTGGACTTACGACACAATTCGTTCCTGAAAACTGTGTCTTAAGTCAAAATGTGATAACTCAGAACCAATTGTCCCATAGGACCAATTTTAAAAGTGGGGGATTGGTTCCTGAACCAAAGTCCGATACCCTATTTTCACCAAAAATAACTCAGAATTTTGTACTCAATCAATTATAGGTGAGCAATATAGCTACATTAATGTATTTAAATTGTAAATAACAATCATATTGATTTGGAAGGACTTCTTTGAGGTGACTTTGCTGGACTTTTTGAAGGGCTCTTGGTTGGACTTTTTGAAAGGTTCTTGGCTGGAGTCTTCTCAGGAGTCCTGGCTGCAGGTTTTTCTGGAGTCTTGTCTGCTTTCTTAAAGAAAGTGTCCAAGAAAGTTTGGACAGATGTTCTCTAGGGAGATGAGTAACACAGCAAACTTGTTCACTGGTGTCACATTGAATCAAACATTGTAAAGCTGAAACTGAGGTCAGAAAGTCAAAACAGGGTGTCAGTTTATAAACGTCATAAGTGCCATTCATTGCAACTCAAAGTGTCTTAAGTTGAGGACTTCCTGTAAACTCTACATGGTCAGGTAGAACTACCTAAATCTGTCATAGTCCAGCGCTTTATGTCAGAGCAGAATCTTAAGAGTCGCAGTGTTTGCTGATTCGGTTATCGAACGATATCTACCGTAACCAACTCTCCATTCTGGGGCCTGTTTTTTCATGTTCAGATGGGTTGCTGTTTGAGGTGCTTTAATGCCCTCTCTCTTTTTTCACTACATTTGCTTAATAAGCTTGGCTTTCTAGAGATCTTAAATCTGGACTGTGCTTTCCCTGCTTTCAGAGGACTAGAAACATTTTTTTGTGTTACATCTGAAACAGTCAGAAGGATGAATACTGAAGAACAAAAAATAAACCTTGCTTCACAATCCTTGCACTTCACATCTAAGGGCACATCTATGGGAGTGAGGTTCTGCAGTGTGCACATGTACAAAGTTTTTGAGGCACTGCAAAATGCACCACGTGCACATGATTTGGTTCTCTGTGCTGCATATTTGCAGCATAGAGCCAAACTTAGATACCAGGACATCCCAGTATCAAAAAATATTAGGAAGTTGCACGTGGCTACAGTGTGTCAACCAAAACTGGAGCCTGGCCAGCCAGAGTCGGGCATTGTGCACTGGAATCACCAGTGCTGCAGCCTTGGGAGAACCCCAGGATCCCTGATAAGGTTGCTGGGGCCAGCCCAGGTGCTGGTTCCAGGTTCCTCTATCCCACAAAGGGCAATATGGAAAGCATGCCTACAGGGGTGTTGACCAGAGATAACAAACATATCTCATTGCTATTTGTGCCCAGGAAAATGTACAAGTGCACTCATTTGGGCATGCCCATAAAGATTAACAATGAGGACTAAAATGGGACATAAACTCTCTGCAGGGCAATACTGAAAACTATTCCTATACAGGAGGGGTAGCCTATTTTTTCACCCAATGCTTTAATAAAGTTCACTTCATTGTAACTCCTGTTCTGGCTCTTCCCCTTTTAGGTTTGTAAAGACAATGCTTTTTTGTTTGGTAGGGGTTTTTATTCTCTGAAGTCCCATTAGTCTCATGTATGCTAAAATTTCTGGAAGTAGTATACAACTGAGAGGCATTTTAGGCTAGGGACAGAAATTATGCAAAAACTGGTAAAAGTGATTGGAAACAGCTCTAAACCTGTAACAGAACAAAAACTTAACATATGTAGACCAGTTTCAAAATGGTGTAACCTGATTTAAGATAGATCTGAATGATGTATTATCAGATTTAATCAGTTTCGAGTAGACAGGTCTATTGAACTTTATTACCAAATCCCCTCCTCAGTCAAGTTGAATCACAGTCCCTTGGACTCTCAGGATACTTTGTGAGTCCCTGCTAACTTCCCTTCACTGAGTGGACTCTGGGACTTAGTTGTGCTTGGTTGCTCTGTAGGCAGAGAGGTCGGGGAAAAGAATTGGACAGTCTGTAGTTCTTTACATGTGAAATCCCGGCATCTGTGTCCCTGCATGTGCTCCCTGCACAGCAAAACAGTGAGGGGAGGGGGACTTCTCCTTTACTGCTTTGTCATGTGGGGATGTGGACATAAATGCAACTACAGCCAGGTTGGGGTGTGTGCGGTGAAATCCTAGTGCCCATGTCCCTGCGTGGCAGAGTGGTGAGAGGAGAGGAGATGGCTCCCCTTGCTGCTTGGATGCAGGAATAAAGATGCAGGTACAGCTAGGTGGGAGTGGAGGAGTGGGGAGGAAATTAAATCCTTGGAAATGTTTACACATGCTTCAGGGTTCGTGGGGGCAGCGTTATAATTAAAGTGGCTCCGAGAGCCTCTCTAACTAAAGCGCCACTTTGTCTGCTATATCAGTGTCCCCACACTTAAAAATGGTAGTGAGGGCACTTGAACTTGTTCATTGAGCTTTAGTTCAAGCATTCCTACCACCATGTTTAAGTGTTGGGATGCTGATACTTGAGATGCCGGAGGCTGTGGGCATGCAGAAATTGCCACACTTCAGCAGATTTGATTAAATGAGTCTTTTCTGATGTATTGGGATTCCAACATGTTGAAGCAGCCTCTGTGTTCATGTATAGGTGCCCTTTGAGCCTGTGCCCCTGCGTCTGCTCCCTAAATGGAAGAGCAGTGTAGGGGAGGGTTCTCTCTCCATGCTGATCACAGGGAGAACAGTCTCCCCTCCCCTTGCTGCTTTGTCATGCAGGGACCCAGACAAGGGGACACGGACACCAGAATTTTGCTTTCCCCTCCCTGCAGCTGACAGATTCCTGTAGCTGACAAAGCAGTACAGGGGAGGGAGAAACTAATCCCCCATGCCCAGCTCAGCTCCACTTGACATTCTCTGGCAGTGCTCCCAATCTGTTGGCCTGGCCAGAGCAGACATAGTGTGTGCCACCTCTTCCCAAAGGTTCAACATCTGTTCTGTTCTCTCCCCACCTAACATAAGGCATGTAGAATAAAGTGCAAAAGATTGCTTCTACCTCAGATTTTTTGAACCTCTGTACTTAGCCTTAGTGTCAGTAGCTGGTCTTCTACTACGCCGAGAACCCAAATACAAATGATCCAATGAAGATGGAAGCCACAGTCACATATAAGATCATCTCCTTTATGTATCAGTGCTGTGTGCTGAATTAGTTTTGCTGAGCTTAATTTTATTCACTGACCAATACATGCTTTTCATTTTTTCCTTGGGATGAATAATAGTGACATCCAGGGTCTTAGTAGGTTAACGGAAGGGCATAATTTGCTATACAGACCATTCTTTCTCTCTCTTTATCGCTCGATTGCTCTCTCTCACGCTCTCTCTCTCTTTTTCTTTCTCTCTTTCTCTTTTCAGAAAAGAAACTTCCTGTGCAATATTAATAAAGCAAGCAATAGAATTTGTAGGCACCAATATTCTGATCTGACTTCTGCCAACTGTTCATGCCAGTATCTTCCTCTGTGAGCTGTAGTCCACACTATCTCTAGACAGAGGTACTAATCATGAGAAAAATGACAGAACTGGTGCCTTTGAAAAACTGGTTTTCTTTGAAGAAAACTTTGAATGATTTCTACCATCAGATTATTATTTTTATAGTGTTAACCATTGCTGGCTGCTGTATAGCCATAACATTTTATGGGCCACAATCCAAAGTTGATGAATCTTGATACTGATTTTATTTAATGAGTTTTGTGTGAGGACTATGGAAAACTAACTGTAAGGTGTCAGATAAGCGTACTTTCAAGAACAGATTGATCCAATTCATTTGTAGTGATTTTAAATGTTGTTTGTGAATATATTTTCAAATTCAGACCCTTGTGAAATACTCTGCCGTTTGTCACTGGTGTGGTTATTCCTACAATCCTGTAAAATTCTTCATGGCATTTTCCATTTCATAGTAAGCTTAGCCATTCTTAATTGATTAAGCAATAGGGATCATAATGGACTTCCAGTGAGAGGAATACCTTTCTCTGCATAGAAGGCTGAAAATGGAATGAATCATTCCCAAATTGCATTTTTTTCCTGACATACAAGGAGTGCTTTTCCAGTTCTATCCCCAACAGATATAGGAATAACATGATTGTTAGTTATGGAATAGAATGAGAATTTATAGTATTGTTTACAATACTGCAGCACTTAGAGGCACCAGCCAGAATGATGACCTTTCAGTACAACAGCCATACCCTAAGATGTGATTCCTGCTCACAAGGGTTTACAATCTAATATAACAATGTATTGGCACCAAGTATCTATCTTATCTATGTTCGTATTCTTTCCACTAAACAGAAGACTTCAGTTTTCTGCTTGAATTTCCCAAAGTGAAGCTGATCTTTTACAAAAAGCATTCACAGATTTTAATTCTTCTTGTACAGGAACTCTGAAATCACTTGCAGACTTGGATTTTTTTCCTCTTGCATGGCCATTGTTACATTTGGTCGGAATTACTAGTAACATATGGAATTGCAATGTAGCATGAAGGAGAACCTCTCTAAGAGAAGATTTTTTCTAATAACAGGAGTATAATGCCATGTTCATAGTTTGTTCATATTGCCTGTTGATTTGGTTATTATATGTTTTTAAATAATTCTAAATACCTTCAATGTGAAATATCTTTAGTAATTATTATTGTGTGCCTGTCAACCATAAAAACACTAACAAGGGACAAATTAATATGATTAATCAAAAACCTTATGTAATGCCAGACTTTATTATAGCCCTATGATAATATCCAACTATCATCCAGTAATAAAAAAAAATCCCACATTCAGTTATGAAATATATGTACTATGGGATTTGTCTTTAAGATAGCATTATATGCATGTTCAAAGACATTTATTGATAGCTATTCCAAGCAAAATATTAATTAAATATATACATAAATATATGCGTACGTACAGAGTAAAGTAAAGGTATTGGTAAATAGTCACAGAAGGTGATGATACTGTTTCTTCTGGCACCATTTTTTATACCTGTTAATATATGGATGACTGGCATAACATTTTTGTGTGCCCATGTCTAAATATCCACAGCTTGCTTATTTGTAAATATTTGCACTGGCATTCATCCGGGGCAAGGTAAATTGAGAAAAGGTAGAGGTCTCCAACTCTTATATTCTGATTATTTGAAAGCAAAATACATTATATTTCCTGGAAAGATTCCCTTCAGAATGTTCTCTGCAAAACTTCTGACCACAATAGTTATAAATGTTTAATTTTGATGTAAGCCCATACATACATTGATAATTGAATCTTAATGTTTTTTAATTGTAGTGATGCTATTTGTAGTTTCCAGTGTTAGTCAATATCATTCCCACTAAGAAGTGCCTAATTTTATCTTTATTAATATGCTTTCCTTTCAAAGAGGCTAATATAAAAATTGATTGCAATATGTATCTTGTCTTTCCACTAAGATACACATCATAAAACAATAACCACCACCACCAAAGAAAAAAAAAACAACTAGATTTTTATTACCTGTTTTCCTAAATCCTTGAAACTCATCACTTTTCCATTTCCTTCTTGTATTTTAGTGAAACAGAGAAAATGATATAGAAAAGTTTCATTTTAAACTGCTGAATTTGGAAAGACTTATCCTCTTCCGATTAAATGTGTTCTTGAATGCTATATAGTATTTCTGCTTGCCTTCATAGTAACTTCCTTTAAGGAACTGTTCTTATCAAGTTTATTTTTGCTTCTTTTCATCTGACTAACTGACATTTGCATAATAGAAATAGACCACTGTTGGTCTGACGTCATGGGCTGTGTTGGTGTCATATTAAAAATGGATGTGGTCTATTGTGCTTATTCTCGTGTACAACAATATGATTAATACTTCCCTAATTCTTTCTCTAAACAACTGAAATGGCTAGACTTCCTTCTGAAAGGCCTCAAACTGCTGCAGAGAGCTAAACAGGCATTACATTCTTTTTTGAGGTTTGTTTTGTTTTTTTGCATGAAAATCAAAGAATTTCCACTTTTCAAATTTGAATGGAAAAAAAACAACAGCAACAAAACCTGAAATTAGAAACAAATAAGAGGAATAAAAAATTTTTGGCCAATCAAAACATTTTATTCAAATCCTGAATTTAAAAAAATAGAAAAGAAAAAATCGAAATCAATTAATTTGATAACAGAAATTTGAAATATCCCCTTGCCGTCCACCCGAAAGGAAGTTAGTCTAAATATGTACAGGTTTCCACAATATCTCTTGATTTTTGAAAAATTGGCATTTTTCAATGGAATAATATTCCATTAGAAATTGTGGAGTAATTCTTCTGTTGGGCTTCATATGTCCTGCTCCTGATTTGACTGAAGCACTCCATTAACAATATATGGAAATCAGAAAATCCCAAGCTCTAGAGAAAATCCTTATCTCAACAAACAGCATGTGGTCCTTAGTAAGAAATGTGTTTATATTTAAAAAAACGTTTCAGTGTTTCACCTGAAACATTTAAAAATGTTTTTAGTTAATTTGTTTCACTGTTTTTAAATGACTACCATTGTATCCCATAGGACCAGAGAAGGGGCCACTTTGGTAATAGAGTCCAGTCTCCTAAATTTACAGACACTTATTGACCAAGAGATTCCCCCAAATCTCATCTTCATACCTAAAACATCAGGAACACTCTATCACATGCCATAAGTAAAAGAACAGTAAAAAAGAGCACTGACAATGTCCTGCCACTGCAATGAGAGGGAATGTGTTCATATATACTTAGAAGGTTCTCAAAAATGGACTATGTCCCGTACCACAGAAAAAGGCACCCTGCTCTCTTGGCTCCTGCCACTCCAAGTCCTCACCAGTCAGACTGAGGAGAAAAATTCCTTCCTGAACCGTAATTCACTTGGTATGATCTGAAATAGAAGACCCTCTAACCAGTAACCTCTGAATTTGCTAAGCTTTGCCATATCCATCACCCCGCTCAAACACCCTGAACCTTAAGTGTGGCCAGTGTCCCAGTGTTTCAGAGAAAGATAAAGACAAGAAAAACAAACCAAGACAAAAAAATAGTCAACAGAAGCCAGTAGCACTTAATATTAAAAAAAAAAAATCTCTCCAGGCTCCAAGTGGTAACGGGTATGGGATTACCAGAAAGCTCCCTCTGTATCCCAACCTGTGGCCTGCAAACACATGACTACACACATCACACTCCCAGTGTTGAACCACAGCTCCTTTTCCAATCATACCATCCTTTCCATAAATGCTTCCAGTTTAAACGTGAAATGATTTGTGTTGTTTGCCCCTACTATCTTACTTGCAGGACCACAATAAAACGTCAGTTCCCTGATCATGAGAAATCTTCCAGTTTCCAAACTAATTTTTTCCAAAGCCATTTTTAATAGCCATTTGATCTCATGTCATTGCTGTTTTTTCAACCTCAAAAACTCTTCTTTTTTCATAAGATTCATACTATAGGTACAAAATGTAATCATATCCCCTCACAACGATTATTAACTGTAAAGGGCCTGAATCAGCTGTTTATTCAGGTTAATGGGAAAGCTCTCATTGTCACAGATATATGATTAAGCTCTAGAGCCCTGATCTGGAGCCCTGATCCAGAAACAATGTTTACAGCTATCCAAATTTGTGGACAGGATTTACCCCATTAATACTTAAATGTGTAAAAGGAATCATTAATATGTGTCTTTGAAGGATCAATATCTAAAGTAACATTGGTAATAAGGCTCCAAATCATCATGGTTACTATAGCAGTTTTTATCTACCTTGACTGGCATGACAGAATGAAAGCTGCTTTTGAATAAATGAGGTTGGGATTTTCAGAAGTGCTCAGGTAACTTGGCTGAACCATTCAAAAAAAGCCTTTGTTGGGAATGTCCCAGCCTAACATGCTGGTACAATATCTGAAGACAGAATTTCTATATGGCTGCTATTGATTTCAGCATGTGTCAAGGCTGTTTTAGGGTAAGAGCTAGTCACACGTATAGAAAACACAAATCTGCCTCAAATAATTTATTTTTCAGCAGTTTATTCTTTTTTGCTTTATCCTTTAACAGTGTTGCCCTGTGGAGTCAGGCCAACTCTCAAGATCTCAATAGTGCACTGTTAGACAGGAGGGTGTGACACGATTATACATATAAAAATACACAAATCAATTGGGTGTGCACAAGCACACACACACACACACACACACACACTACCAACTCAGACACATACACATCCAAACCAGCCTAGGCACATGCATACCTATCACCAGTTCAAGCACATACACTATACACCCCAAAAGTGAGACAAAAATCAATTGTCCATACTCTCACACTCAGTACACATACATAGATTACTAATTCGTATGTCATGCACACGATAACATAATATACATATATGCAAACACGCTCACCATACACACAGGTAAGTTCCTAACTTGGATGGTATGGTATGTATGTGTGTGCTTGGAGTACCTGGGGTATTTGGGGGAAGGTTAAGGTGAGAGAGAGAGAGAGAGAGTTAAACTGTAGAGGTGAAAGTTGCCAGATTTGGGATTAGAGAAGCTGGCTGAGGAACTGTGGGTTGGGGTTAGTTAAGATCAAGTGACTCCAGGGTTCCTCAAAGTCACTGGTGCAAGAGGAAAAGCCTGGTGGAAAGGAGGAGACAGCCAGGAAAGAGAGAGAGAGACAGAAACCTGGGAGCTTGGGGTTGGAAACTGAGGCAGATAGCTGAGATATTGGGGAGGGGGAAGGCAGATAAGTGGTGGCAAGGAGGAAACAGTCAGGAAACAGGCAAAAACCCAA
Organism: Caiman crocodilus; assembly: GCA_030014935.1. Taxonomy (NCBI): domain Eukaryota; kingdom Metazoa; phylum Chordata; order Crocodylia; family Alligatoridae; genus Caiman; species Caiman crocodilus. The sequence continues at coordinate 39,002,722 of JAGPOW010001918.1, read as the reverse complement.
CTTGGGGTTTCAAAATAACAGATTTATTAAAGAGACAACACACTACACAGTCCCATGAAGTTATTGGTTTACGCAGACACACACGCACAATGGCAGCAGGAAAAAGAAGCTCAGTGGAAGGGTTGGAGTCCAGGTGGGAAAGAGAAGCAGAGTCCAAGTTCTTGGTTGAAGAGAGGGTGGGGGTGATAGCTACCTATCCAGGCTGGAAAAGGGACCTTGTCCAGTAGGTGTTGTCCAGAGGGGGTCTCTGGCAGAGCCTCTGGGTGTATAGGTGGTGTGGCATGGTGCTGGTCCAGATGGAGAGGGCATTCCAAGGAATCAGTCTTCACTACCCCATTTTATGGGGCAGTCTACCACTGATTTCCTATGGAAGATCCAGGCAATGTCAGTCCTGTCCAGGCAATGGCAGTCCAGTCCCAGAGGGCTCCAGGTGTTCTTACTGAGTATGTGCAGCCTAACACAATGGTGGGTTGCCTCACCTTTTGTTTCTTGAATGCTGAGGGTGGTTCCAAGAGCTGGGTGGTTGTTCCAGGTATTGGTGTTGATGGTTTGGTCATTCAGAGGGAGCTATTTTTAGACCTACTGCCATTGTCTCTCAAGCACCCTCATTCATCCCATTTATTTAGGAACCAAGTTACATAGGAGGGGTAGGTGTGAGTCATGGGTTACAAAGCTGGGCATAGGGATAAGATGGAGGCTTAACGTGACAATATGGAAACTTGATGTGACTTATGCTAACTTACATATATAGGCCTAAACCAGTAATCACACAAAAGCAGTAAAAAAATCAATACAAACATCATAATTATCACTTATAAAACAGTAGATAGCTATATCAAAATAGCAGGGCACTTATTAGCAAAGAGGGGAGGGAAAAATAAACCTTACTACCTAAAATAAAATGTTAAAACTTATCCTACATCTTAGCTTACTTATACTTATCTATAGGGAATAGAGGTAGAGAGAAAAAGCCAGAAATGGTTGGGGAAAGTGAAGGAATGCATTTTAAAATAAATAAAAAAAGAAAAACTGAGGATTTTGCTACAACAGTGCAACCTCAAGAGTCATTGCTTCAAATCATACCACCTTTCCTGAGCCAATCCCTGAAGTAAAAGATCTTATTTGGCTTTTGAAAGAATGCAGCTTGTCTCTTGACCTGTACCTACCTACTCTACTAGCTGGCGCATCGTAAGCAGAGCCATACTTCTCTGCCTAGCGTGGTCAGAGGATGATGAACTTATTTAGTTTAATCCTCAAGTGTCGTTGTCAGATAGCTCAGCAGTCCCCAATTTGTGGTACAGGAACCACCAGTGGTATGCAGACAACCTGTCAGTGGTATGTGTTAACAGATTTATTATAATTACTTTATATGACATAAATTTGCTGGTGGTACTTAAGGTTGTATTGTTTTAATTGTCATAGTTTGGGAACCAATGAGAGAGCTCATTAGCCATGCATCATAAGTAGCCCCAGCCAGTCTAAGGTTCCTATTAAATCCCCAAGAAGTAGGAATTTGGGGTTGATTGTTTCTTTCTAGGTGTTCGGGGATTTCTGTCATGCCCTTTCTGGGATATCTAGTTACATTACTATGTCCCTACTCCAGGAAATCTTTGACACCAAGGCCGTAGCCTGGGTTTCATCAGTGGATTGGGACCAACTGCTTTATTATCCATGTATAAACATCCCAGTACTCAACACAGCTTCACACTTGGAATTGTCACAAGCAGTGAAATGCACTTTCTAGCTAGTTTCTATGTGAATGGAAAAAGAAAGACTTGTTACTTCCACTATAGTGATAGGGTGAGCAGGCCTGAATATTTCTGTATTCTGAACCATGTTTCACCTCCTCTTCTCACTTCCCTTTCATCATTCCTTCAGTTGATGGATAAATTACTGTAAAGGAATATTTATGCTTGTAAATGATCCAGGCCTTTCTTGCTGATTTCTTGCAATTTTAAAAGTGCTGTACATACATTCTCTGCTTTCTCTGTGAATGCAGACTACAGCATATCCTCACAAACCGTCAGTCTCCTACTCCTTTCATAGTATCACAGGCACTAAATAACTCAGCCCCACAGTCTATTTATGGAAAGAAAAAAGCCTTCTCAATGGGACGTCAGTGTTAGTTTTTCATGGGGTTTTCAGAATGTCATTTTCTTGGCATAACTGTTACTTTAATTAAGTATTCTCCATGCAGGAAAATTGGTTCTCCATTCTGCAGTTTATAAACTTAAGCATTTCTTTGTGAATTCACATCTCATCTGCAAAGCAATGTGCCTGTTTCACTCAGCATGCTTTATTTTCCTTTTACTAATAGAAGTGACTTGTTTAAGAGAAAAGAAAGTATTGAAATATAATCAAACATTTTGTGAGTTGTTATATTAATTCTATTCTAATTATGTTGTTGGCACCCAGATGACTCATGGTGATTCTACAATGGATGTTGATCGCAATAATTCCCTTGTAGATAAAAGCATTAATCAAATGACAGGAATAATGGATTATTGCTCTATCTATCTCTGAAAGAACAAATAAAATGTTCTTTTAATTTGCATACTTTTCAAACGTGCACAAGCAGTGTTAAAATAGGTAGTATTCTAATTTAAGAATGAAACATAAATAGATACTATTTAATCTATTGTTAATGGGGGTTTAGGGTATGTAAGGAAAACAGGATTAGGCCTAGTTAAATTTCCTATCAATGTAGGATTTTATGTGGTACTTGTCAAGGATAGCCATATCACATTTTTTGTTCAAGCACAACTCAATGTATGAATGAGACAGAGAGCAAGTTGTATCTTTCAGTACACCTCATTTCATATGATTAGACCTAACATCAATGAGTTAAATTTATATTGAATAACTGAGTGCAAATCTCTGAACCAAAATGAGCCGTGAGGGAAACTGTAAGGTAAAACTTACAGTATAACTTTTGTTGAATTCCCTGTCCCACTCTCACTTCCGTTGTCCAGCTGGGTAACTTGCACTCATCTTCCCCTTATAGCATGCATTTTCACTTTATGTAACTCCAAACTTTGTACTGCTTGTGCTTTGATCCACCACTGGCTCTGTCCGTCTTTAGATAGATTTCCAAATACAACAAAATGTGGTGGTGTTTGTGTTTCAGCTGATGGAACTCATTCCTGGTAGCTAATGAGCCAGTGTCCGATCAGTATTACAAGGCAGTGAGCTGCTGGACATGCCATCTTCCAAATGAGACTGCAAAATCTTTACAGTTGGTAGTTAAGAATTTGAGACATATTTTGGGTAAGAGCTGGTCATTACTGTCTTGTGGTTTTATACAACTACTGTGTTGCACCTGAGAAACATCTTTTCAGCTGAAAGTACAATAGCTCTTCTATGTGTTGTTACCTCAGAAAGATGTTGCAAAGCTTATTTAATTAAAGTGCTTTGAGCACTTTGGCAGAAAGGTGTTGTAGAAATGCAGAGTGCTACAAAGTTTCATTACTTGGAACAATAGTATTAGATCCAAATTGCTTGAACTTATCCCCCTGTCTTTCCCTCTATTCTGAAGGATAGCATTTTTGGGAATAGGAATATTTTGATTACATCATCCAGTTGAAAAAAAAAACAATTAGGAGAGAGGTTAAAAGAGGGGATGCAGTGAATGGTGGAGCAATTTCCTAGGGCCAAATCACCTCTAAAATCCTAAAATGCTCAAAAACTATAAATAATAATACATTGTTATTTGTAAACATTATAATACTTGTATAATAACAATAAGAATAGCAGCAGCAACAACTGATTACTACTAATTATCAAATGCATTATATTTAATAATACATTTATTTAATAATAAATTGTGAGGACAGTGACCCTTTAAATGCTTCCTTTTTTCTCCAACTCAGAAGAGATTGTGGTTCTAGTTGAACTGCCAATTTTGAATCTATTTCAAAAGTAGTTTTTCATCAACTTTATTTGTTCCCTTTCATTAGTCAGTTTGAGGGTCTTCTGAGAGAGAGGCATACAGTGCTGACTTCGTACCTTTAGGAGAATAAAAATAAGGTTGGGTAGTTAGTGGACTAATTTCTGTTTATTCTATCACCTAGACAGACTGCCACTTGAACAGACATTCACATGCATGCATGCACATATATGCATGCATACACTCTCTCCTTCACTCACTCCATGTCCCAAGAAGAAGAAATAAAACTAAAATACCTGCTACTTGTCTGTTATAAGAAATATGAGTGAGATCCTCATATGAAATCATACACTATTCCAATAATCTGAAGGAGAATTTTCTTTTGTCTGCTCAAAGAAATAAAGGGCAAACTCCCTGCTTGTTTGATACTTTACCACCAATTTCAGGAATTAAAATTAGACTTGGTTTGTATTTTAAGACCTCTTTAAAATGCCATCTGGTGAAACTTTAATGATCAAGTATAACATTCTCAGCATACTGTGTTCTAATTCAGATTAGACCAGATGGGACTTTGGAATCATTATCAATTGATATAGTGGGGGGCGGGAGGCAGAAACCCCAGACAAGGCGGGATTAGTGAGAAGGAAAATGAAAAAAGGGAAATGTCCATGTTAGCTCAGGTATGCTTGTGACAAAATAAAAACCAAATGCAGAACAGCAAAAAGAGGAAAGGAAGGGGAGAAAAAAATCTGCCAGCAAAATGTGAGCTCACAGTAAAGGGGAAACATCAACCATTGTTTGGTCTTGCCTGCTTGCCAATCAGGCAGTGAAGCTAGCTGCCAGTAAGGAATGATTATAGCTTTAGTTCCATGATTGCTCCTCTTTGCCTGAGAGTGTTCATTAGGAGGAATGTTACTATTCCATTCTTTCTTGTAGCTCTGTAGGATGCTACTTGATTTTTTTTAACTGACTAGGGGAGGGAGAAAATAGCTGTGAATTCAGCGCAAGAAAGTCTGTGATAGTTTTGTTCTTTTAATTAAACACTTTCCAAATGCCTTCAAGTCAACACATTCCTCTTTCTTCAATCTTCCTAACTTTTCTAACAAACTATTAAAACTAATCTTACTTGTAGGCCTGTGAAGCTCTGTGGGAGGCAAAACCAATTACATCAATATTTTATTTTTAAAAATAGCATGCATTTTTCCCCATTGAGACCTGTTACATTTCCAGCAGCATTCAATACAATAGAGTACTGTTAAATACACCACCGGCATACAATCAACTACCATTTACTTTACTGTTGAGTGATTTGTTACAGTAGATAGAAACCATTCAATACCATTGACAAACAACAGACAGTCCATAGTCCTGAATTACTGTTAGACTATTTTTGTAATGAATGGAGACTTAATTTCAGCTCTGTTGTCTTGGGAGTGCTAGACCAAATTGTGCAGTACAGAAGAAGAATGGGTTTATTTATTTAGTTTTGCTATGCAGTTGGATCTAACTACTGCTGACTCTGCAGGCAATATACTCAATGCCCCTGATTAGAGAAAGTGGAACAGTTGCCTGTTACATGAGAAGGATCCTTCTAGAATCTAAGTAATCAAATCACCTTGCAAATAAACACTCTTTGATATATAATTAAGTACCTAAAGATATTACAGTGTTAAGGAGTCATTAGTCTCCATGCCAGCTTCAGCCATAAACATTTTTCTTTCTATTGAAATACTCTGACAATAAATTAGTCATAATGGATTCTTTATTCATGCCTTTGTTAGGAGCCTCAATGGGCCAGTTGTAAGTGGTTGGCGTGGTACAAAGACATTGTCCTGAAATGAGTTCCTGAGGTTTGACCAAGTATTGCCTCATTCCCTCCATTGATGCTGAGTAAAACAAATTATACACAAAATGCTTTACAGCTGGTTTAGAAGTGGCACATACATACATGGCCATGCACATCTGGTACCCAAGTGTTGATTTTCTTTTTTTTTTTACTTGCTGGATAATGAAGAATACTTGTATGATCTGGGTGCGGAGATACTATACAGTTATACAGAGCAAGATTTATCCTTAATAGCTCTAACAGGTTCTTTATCTCAAACAATCTCTGGTGCATACATACAACTTGTATCATTACTGTCAGTTCTGAAATAACTAACTTACCTGCTACACCAGGTCTTGAGGAAGGTATTTTCAGGTAGGACCTAAACCTCCATTGGAGGTGACCATAAAATTAAAGGCCAATATATGTCCCATAAGTGTCTTAAATTTTGCTGTATATACAGGAATGCATAGAGTGATGCCATATGAATTCTTAGTATCATGCATTCCAAGAATCAATGATTGTTGTGTATTTTTGTTTTCTTTATAGGGTAGGGGTCATCTTAGACAGAGGCCTTCCCTCTCTTATTAGGTCAGCAGGAGGGTAGGGATTCTGCACTAGCTGAGAAAACAACTTGGAAAATACTGAGTAATGATTACCCTTTTGAAAGGACTAAATGGAACTGCATATGGCTGGCAGTAAGATTGCTTTCCTTAACAGAACGAAAAGGTATGCCAGCTGTTCTGAGCACAGAAAGAATACATAGGTACTCTCTGTTGAAAATAGACCATTAATTCATAACTGTTGAGGAGAGTATGTTCTATAGAAACTGATCAAATGGGATTTTTGCCCCAGTGATTGTTTTCATGCTTTTTCAAGACAACAAATATGACAAGCATTTCTAGTTAGAGTTAAACAAAGAGACAAATGTGCACTGAGATTCTAAACCAAGGAGAAACAGGAAAACACTGTTTGTCAAGAGTTGTAGAACAAATAGAGTGCCTCAGGAATATTGGACTAACATGAGAGCTACCCACAAACAGAAGCTCTTAAAAAGAAGCTGAGAGATTTAATAGTGATGCCACAAGGAATGCTTATATTTGATCAAATAGGCAGTTTATTTAGCCAGTAACCATAGAAATGTTAGAATCCAACATAAACAAGAATCAGCTATTCCCTGGGAACTTCAACATTATTTCAGATTCCTTACAAAAAAGAAAAGAAAGCTCCTATTTGGAAGCAAAAAACACTGTGTAGTTCTGCTAGAAGGTAACTTTATTAACTTGTTCACCACCTGCTTTCCCAGGAGCATGCAGTTGAATGAGTGTCTTAGGGGTTAAACTAATTAGAATAAACTATGGTTCCCCAGCCCCTCTTCAGAGTTAGCCCTGATGGTCCACTGATTTCCTGTACTGAATATTCCTGAAGTACAGGACAAAAGCATCTTTCTGAAAGCCCTTTTCCTAAAAAATGATCTTTTAAGGATTTCAAGAAAAATTTTAAAGGTATATTCCTACTGATTAAATATTCATAGGGCTCGCAGATCAAGATCTAATGCAGATGATAAAAAAGAACAACAACAATGGAAAAAAGGAGTCATGGGTACAATTAACATGAAAGCCTCTGGCACATCTTACATTGATGAAGGCTATGTTCACTTAAAGGTATGAAAAATGTTTGCCATCTTTAGAGGCAATTTAAGAACAATAATGATGTGTTAAATTTTACTAAAAGAGAGCTTCTAATCAAAAGATATTTTTCATCAAAATGCAGCCACAACTTTAATACCAGAAGACTTCTGGAATATTTGATCCTCCTGAAGGATATGTCTACCTGCCTTAAAATGACAAACTGTTATCAAGTATTCCATGAATTTACTTAAATAAAACAAGGTGATGTGCATAGCCTGGGGCTAAGGGAAAATAGCTCACTGCAGCTTCCCTAAAGGCAGAAGCAAGGAGACTGTACTCAAGTACCAATTTAACTCTTTAGTTTGCATATTGTTGGCAGATTACCTGGAACACAGAGCCAAAGTCTTTTACCCCTTAAATCCCTGTTGGAAACCATCTCTCATACAATGGGATATTCCTGTAATTTAAAATTGAAACACACAGGAATTATTGTAATACATTTCATTTTTAAACATTTACAATGTAATAGTAAATATTAGTAAAAATACATAGTAAGTATTATGATTATCTTTATCTGTCAAAATAGATATAAAAAAATAACATTGTCAAAGGAACATATACTGTAATGAGCCATGGTTTTGTATGTGCATTGAAGAAAAAAAAAATCCTTGCTAACTCAGTTCTGTTAATTTTTAGTAATTGCTTCATCCTTGCCATAGCCAGGCATTAGTGGAAAACACTAAAACAGCAATATGCAAACAGCAGTACCAAGAAAACTTCAAGTGAAAATTAGAAAATTTAGAAATGGATAATTATTATATATTATAAGCAGATCCTCAGGGGCCTCTGGGTGCTACCTAAACACTTTTAAATGTTGCACTCTTAATAATTTCCTGGAATAAGCAGTTCAGAAATGTAGAGTATCCCACTGCATATGGGTGAGGAAATTTTATATTCTTGTGAAATTACTTCCATCTTATTCTTAGAAAGAGATTTTTACACTCATAGAGGAGAAAGGGTTCAGTTCCTACACCTAAACTTGTCATGAGGAACACACTGCTTGTAGCATCCTTCCCAGGAGTCATTCTAGCTTGCAGATCACCACAAATCAGGAGCCACATGTCTAGAAATCAGGCACACTGAGTTGAAGTTAAATCCTTTCCAAGGTAGATCTTTATTCTTGGAGAGAGAACCTGCCTGCCCTGTTATTTCATATCCACCAATTTCTGGGCATTGAAGCCTTTTCACACCTGTACTCCTAGGCTCTTAAGAAACCAACCTTTTCTGTTTGTACTCCACAGACACTTGACTTCCTTTTCCTTTTTTGTGTCCCAGTGACAAGGCATTCAACAAATCTGCAGATTTTGCTAGAATCTGACAGGCTGCACTATGAGCACTTCTGCTATGGCCTCAAACATTCAATGTTTGGACTGACAGCCGTGCACCTTACTGCCCATGCCACCACAGACACTTGACTGAGACTAAGAAATGTGACACAAATAAAGAGATGGAGAGAGATTAACAATGCAGAATAAAGATTAAAGGATTGAAAATGGTGAAAACACTTCTCAAGACCAGTTTTCAGATGTTTTTGTTTACTGAAAGCTGTGAAGAACTTAAAAGCCAGATGTCTTGGTAAGGGGCATTTTGATGCAGTATAAAACGAACTCTTGGCTGTTCCCTCCTTCATGGGACCCTTGAAAGGTGGCTGGTCTCAGAGTGCCAGTACCAGCCAAGATGAGGTTCACAGAGGAGGTCTCAAACATGGCCAGGTCCTTCTCAATTACAGTGTGCATGTTTTATAAGAATGAACAGAGCCAGCTGTAAAATCAATTTGCCACTTTACAGTCAAGGAGTGTAAAGAATATATACAAGGCAAGTTTAATATGATCACATCTGTTCCCTCTGCTGACAAATCAAGCTGTTGCATTTTGCAATAGCCACAAGCAGCACAGAAGCCCTCACGGTCCTGCCCTGTGATCATAAAGTTATATGTTGCTGTTGTGCGGACACTAAGATAAACAAGAGAGAAGACCACTTATATTGTCTGAATTATTTTCTCATACATGATGCATAGTTCTCCATCCATAGAAACTGTGTGGTTAAAATTATATCAAAGATTCTTTTGTAATTTTTCCTCTTCCAGACACACATCCTTCCAATAAGTAAGGCAAGAAAGGAGTAAATATACTTCTTGTACTGAGTTTTGACCCACTGATATTAGACAGGCTGAAAAACAAAGACCATATTTGACCTCACCTGGAAGTAAGTTTACAAGAAGTATGAACTTCTCCTACTTCTTTTACACAAGTTATGCAGACTTTGTATTCAGTTGGGCATATGTGACCATATTTACATAGACTCTCTTTTCCTCTTGTTGTAGATGAATATGGAAGAGGGGAAAATGTAGCCATGGCTACAGCTCTGCCAGGGTGGAGGAAGGAGAAATGCTGATGATATAGGCCAGAGATGTCTAACTTCTAGGCAGCTGGGGGTCATATAACCCATGGGCCTTACTTGTAGGGTTCACAGAGACCCAGTACACATGAACCCCCCACCCCCCAACCACCTTATTCCCACAACTACTGCAAAGATCTTGTAGGCAAGCTTTCCCTACTCCACTGCTGTACTTCATGCTTGTATGGGCAGCTCTCTCACTGCTACATCAAGTGGCTTTGGCTTCACTTTGAACACCCCATGCTGTGTCACTTAGCAGGTAGTAGGAGAGTAGCTGGCTGAACAGAGAAGCACCTTTTATTTCTTAAGATTATGCCATACAATACTACCTACTGGGGCAGGCACAGAACATGAAAGTTGGAGGAGGGAGGGGGAGCTCAGAGACTGCTGCTGCTGTTGAAGTCAGAGAATAGGGGAAGTTGTAGCCAGGTGGGAGTCCAGGGACTTGGGTAAGCTCAAATAAGTCAGGATGGGTGGAGGGGTTGGTGGGGGCAGGGTTCAGGATCCAGCAGGTTGGAGGCAATTGGGGATTCACTGGGGGATGGGTGGATAGATGTGACCTGTGGGTAGGGAGGGGTTAGATGCAATCCACAGGATTTTGCTGGAATCTGGAACTATCTGGCAGGGTCATGGGGGCATGGAGGGTCCATGGAGGGACTTGAGGGATTCAGGAGCTACTTTTAGCTCCCAGCCAGCCCTTCCAACCCCCATTCCTCCTGCTTGACCCCCCACTAGGATTTACTTGTTTGGTATGAACGCTAATAAAAGCAGCTACACCTGGAATGGCTTGTGCAGTGGGAGTTGAGAGGGAAGACTGGACTGGGGTGGGAAGGGCAAGGGTTCGGGGGGGGAAATATCCCAGTGTAGAGCAGGGGGAGATGGTGGTGAAAAGAACAGTCCCAGGGCTGGGGCCAGTGGCTGGGCTTTCCTAGCCCTGGGGCTGCACTGGGAAGGTGGACATTTGATACTATATAGATCCAGGCTTATCTTAAACTGGGTTCTGCAATTTTAGACCAGTTTTTGTGCATAAAACTTCAGTATAGCTACAGGTTTAGACTGATTGCTGGTCACTGAGACCATATCTGTAAGTATAAGGTCGGCACCAGGATGAGCTAAGTTAAAATCTGGCAGCCATTTTGAACTTCCCCAAATGTCCATGCTTATCTTTGGGGACATCATGCAACCCTTGGGCGACCAGCTGGACAATACTGATGTAGACTAACAGTTCATTACAAACCCCTGGAGCAAGGAAGAGTAGAAGATGAACAATGTCCTGGGATGTAATATGGTCCCTTTTCTGAAATAAAAGTGAGATAAACAGTTATTTAGAGCCTCATATTAATCTCAAACTCCAGTTCAGAGTTGTTCTCTTCCATTTAATACTGACCTTGGACCTTTTGCAATTCTTCTCTACTCTTTCATTTAATAGAAACAATGGTAGGAGAATAGAAACAGAAATTCTGGGGTTTTTTTGGCTAAGTGCAGACATTCTGGGAGGTGCGGGGCAGGTCAGACATGGGAATAGGGAAATATTTGATTGCGTTAAAAATAGTCACCCGACCAAACATAAATTGGGATGAGGAAGCTAGTGGGAGGATGGGGGGACAATCAGGTTGGGGCAGATAGGGGGGCAGGCAGGATCTGTGGGAGTGATACATGGGATCAGGGGCAGGCAGAATCCATGGTGGATTGGGGCACAAGCAGGATGGGGGTAGGCAGGATCTGTGGGGGGTTGCTAAAGTCTACTGGGGTTTTGCAAGGGTGCCAGTGGTGTTCTGGAGGGACCCCCCCATGAACCTACTATCACATTGCTCCCACCCCTTCCTCACCAATACTTACTTCCTTGGCACCCCACATTGATGAATGCTGATAAAACCAGCATTGGCTTGCAGGATGAAGGGGTATTTTGGGGAGAGAGGGAGTTGGCTCGTACACAGGGTGAGGTGATGGGCCAGGAATGCTAAAAATAGCTTGGTGTCAGAGCTTTTCTAACCCTCAGGCTATGCAGGAAACTGTACTGAATTTACATTCACTGATCTAACCTAGATTGATTAAGTTTGTGTATATCAGGCCAGGTCTATCTTAGACCAGGCTCCATCATTTTTACACCAGTCTGTGTGCATGTAACCTGGGTATTGTTAGATTGATTTCCAATCTCTGACATAAGGTCTCAGTGTAAGGTCCTTACCTGGGTGAACTAAGTTGAATCGGGTGGCCATTTTTAACCTGATACACTTCCTGTAGCCTCCCTGAATGTTTGTACTTAGCCTTTGTGAAAAATATATTTATCATATTTTTTGTATAGATGGACATTTTGAACAGGTCTACTAAATAGCAATGACCTGCTCTCTGTCATTTCTCATACAGTCTAGGCATTTTGATAATTCTTCTTTTTTTTTTTCCTAGTGCTTGAGGAGAGATTCCCTGAACCTCTCTGACTCATTGACTTTTTCTACCATTTCTGCAGTCATGAGATAGCATATGTATTATTTTCTTCATTGCTAACCTCTGAGTTAAATTGGTGATACGGATTTCATTTGAGAATTTATAAAAATGAGGGCCTGAAACTGCAAATACTTCCATGAGTAACTAGTCCTTTGTCTTACATATACTCTTACCAAAATCAATGGAATGATTTTCTAGAACAAGGAAAGCTCATGTGAATAAGTGTCTGGGGAATAAAATGTTATTAAAATGTGTGTAGCAATTTTTATTCAGAGTTCTTAAACTAACATTGGAAAAGAGGTAAATATGATTAGACCTGTATAGAGAACAGAATATTCATTTTGGAGAGGATTGTGAGATTTGAGTATCTGGTTTTGTTTTAATTCAAAATGGAAAACATTGCCTTCCCTATAAATTCATATTGAAATGATTGCTAATAATGTGCTTTTCTTTCTGATTATAAATACAGGATAAAGTTGGATTTAATTTCTGATCAAATTTTCCTTTCTCCTATTCAGAAAGTATTGGTGTGCTAAAACCATAGGGAAAGTTATCTGTTAAATAACATCTCGCAGGGCAAGTTTAATGCTTAATACCAATCAAAAAAATTATATTCAAAAGTAATCTCCACCATGTACAGTTTGGACCATTCTTAATACCCATTTATTTCAGAGACAGTTAAAACATTGTGTGAGATTGAGCTGACATAGAGCATACACAATGATGACACAAATTTAGCCATGTCTTTAAAAGATTGAACTCGAGTAGTATAAGAAATAAAAGGTACTTTTCTGTTAAGCCAGTTACCTTTCTACCACCTGCTACATATATATTACTTATATGTTTTGGCATAAGACTTGCCCATTCAAAGACTTACCAAGGAGACCATACTTCCAATTATTAGAAGTAGGCTCTGGTCCTATAAGTGCACGTTCCTTGATGCAAGTAACTTATTTTTCTATAGCAATCCATATACTTTTGTAAAGCTTTGGAAATAATAGTGCATCACATTGTTAACCAGGTTTAATAGAAAGAACCGAGTTTACCTTCACATGCTATCTGAAAATGTGATATATTTGGGTAGTGTTACTACATAGCACAAGGAAGAAATTCACCCCTTTTTTAAGCTCCTTAAAATTATTTGCTTTATATATGCATTTACATTTACACTATTTGGAACCAGTTTTCCATCTGTTTAGCCTCTTTATTCTTTTCTCTCTCTCAGTATTTGCAGTGATGCAAAGTGAGACCTTTCAGGCAAGGGGCACAGAAATCGTGTGTCTGGCAATGATAAACAACATTTAGAACCAGTATAAAGAACAGAATGGTTTCTGTGGATCTAAATATATATCATTAAATCAAATAGCCTGACAGGTGTTATATTTGTATAATGGTGTATAATAAGAAGGCTTTTGTTCAGCATACAGCATAGCAGACCTGTGTGCTACGCAGTAGATCTAATGTTAGGAAAGTTGGTCCATTTTTTTTTTTGTATACCAGCATGAGAGACAAGAAGGATCATAGGCACCAAATTGCATCTTCATGAATCTCTTGGTTTGTCTACTTATGTACTACTCCTGCCCATTGGTACAAAAATAAAAGTACATTTAGTGTAACTAAAAGTGCTATGACTGACTGGCTAAGTTTCACTGCTTATTGTAAATTGTCATAATTTAAGTATGTACCACCCCAACCTGCTCCTAGGTCAGGCAGGGCAACTGAGGCAGTAGCAGGGTTTACTGCTTCAAGACACCTGAAAGCTTCTCTGTGCTTTAGAGGTAGTCAGCTGGCCAGTTAAGGCCAGATTCTGCCACTTCAAAAGCATAGTGGCTAGAATGGGGAAGAAAATGTGGTCTTTCATTTTTAATACCTTTGTACTGTATGTGCAATTACATTCAAAGGCTAAAATACAGTTAGGATCATAAGAAAATCTGTACTTCAGGATAAATTTCATCTCTGAAAATGATAATGGCAGGTGTAGAAATTGAATGGGACACCTTTAGCAATACATAATCTATGCCTCAGTTGTACACCTTCATTATTTTGTCTGTAATTAGGATTTTAATTTCACTTGTATTTGTTCTGTTTAAAAATGTATTAACATCACAAAGAATTCCTACTGTTGTATTGATTTATTATGTGTATCACGAATGACTCCTGAGGACTATAATAATGAAGGGGATATTATTTAAATATATACAAATACTTAGGGATGGACCAATGTTATATCATTTTATTATGAAAAAAAATCTTCCAATATCAATGTCATCTTACAAAGGACAGAAAGAAAAGAGAAATATTAGAACTGACAGAGAAATATTGAGCTTTTCAGGCCTATTATACTTCTTATAATTATTCCTCATGATTTACTATACCCAATACATGATCTTGAAAATCCCATGAGGAAAAAATGTCCCATGAGTAAAGGACAATTTAAATAGACAAAACACTGTCTTAATTTTGACTCCCCAGCCCATCTGCTATTTAGAATTAAAAAAAAAAGCCTGGTGTAAATATTATTTTTGGTTCCTAAATAATTTAACGTGAGACAACTATTAGCTGTGAGTTGTACTTAAATTTGCATCAAATTGAAGACAGAATCTTCCTGTCTACGTACAGTTTCCAGTCATTGACCAGGATTTCATCATGCAAGAAGACATGAGAAAAAGAATATGTAGCTCGAGTATTACTTAAGAAACCTAAATAAGAAAACTGAAAGGGATTTCTAGCAAAATAAAGAGCAGCACTATGTTTGTCCCATTCATTTTATAATTTTTGTTTTATCTAAGGGATGCTGTTGTAATTACTAGGCACAAATTGCTTTCTCTGGGGTACTCCGTTAAAGACAAGGGATGAAAGTAACATGAAGCACTGTATATGTTTTTTAAATCAAGGTCTATTTTTCTAAAGATTGCTGGACTCACCAGATTGCCTCCAGTCTGATACAGCAAAGATACATTTTCCATATGGTTATTACTTAGTCATTCTGCCTGGGGCTTCAAAATCTCAGGCCTAAAAGATCCTAGGAAAATATAGGATGCCACAGGAGCTGCTGGTAATGGGTCAGTGAATGATTCTCTTCTTTCTCAGTCACTACAGAATGTATGTCTTGGTGTAACGGTGTTGGAGGTGTCATCTTCTGAAGAGACAGGGTTAGAATGCTGGCTACAATGAACTCTTTTTATAAGATGGTTATGGGCCCTGTTGTCTTGTTCTATGTCGCTTTCAGTAGCAGAAATGTATTAAATTTACTCCATGAAATGCACATCTACATGTGAAATTAGTCCACATGCATAATCTCCAGAGTTTATTGCTCCAGAGATTTTTTGTTCCTGGGGATGCATCTTGAACCTGTGCTTGGGAGTAATTAACTCCAGAGTTAATTCATGCACAGCACATGGAGCTGGGTTAGAGCAGCCACAGCTGGCAGGGGGCCCCAGGGGTCAGCCTGCCAGCATAGGGTTGCTCCCACCAGGTTCAATGTACTGCAGAGGGGCTAGTTTGGGCACAGGGGAGCTTCAGCACAGAGCTTGCTGGCTGGCAGCCCCTACACTGAAAGACTCTCATGCCCTAGCCAAGTGGGTCAGTGTCTACACATCCACTGCTGCACACAAAAAAACACTGCAGCCAAATAGTATTTGTATTTATAGGTACTACTCTGCTTCGGAGTTTATTAGTTTCCTGCACCCTAACAGGAGTGCACATGTAGATGTTGAGATGTTTAGTGTGTAGCTAATTGGTCAGCTCCACAGTACATGTCTTGTGTGGATGTGCCCACAGTGAGTGAACCTGGGATTAAAATTTACCTAAGAGAAGAATAGATGTCATGGATTTTACATTTTCCAGTATATATGTCTGAAAGGAAATAAAGCAGGTTTTTGTTCATGTGATCTAGTAAAACAAAATTAAATAAAAAATAAGTTAGGACTGGATTCCCAGGACAACACTCAGTGTATCTGGAGTAGAGAGACATAGTTAGCTTTTGTCACTCTGCTCATGGAGACTGTCTTGAGCATGCTGTAGTTTACCCTGAGGTCCTCAGGACATTCTCAAAGTATCTGAAAACCAAGAGCAGTAAAAGCAAAACTAAACAAGAAAGAAAGAAAAAAACTTTCTAAATCTGCTGTGCAGCTGACTGGTAGACTATTTCAATCCTCGGCAATGTAAATACAGTAATATAGATATTGATGGTTTGGGAAGAGTTTAAGAGGTTTGAGTACACAAAGAACCTTCCCATGGTTCATGCTTGGAGAAAGATTCCTTTCTCCCCTAATCAGAGGCAATAACAGGAGTATCCAGCTCTTCATTGTTCCTGGGAATCAGAGTAGTAGTAGAATGGGTACCTTTACTGATCAGAGGGGAAAAAGTAAACACACACATACATACACAGAGAAAACCATTTACTTTTATAGATACCAAAAAATAAAATAGACACATAATAATGGAGAATTTTACACTACTTACATGGGGAGAAATTCTGAGAGAGGTGATTGATATCAAGTATTTTTCCTACAGTTGATGTGTCAGCAGGGTTCTGGCAGACGCACTTAGAAAAACAAGAGCATTTTGCTAGTGGACATTCCAAATTCCCTTTGAGAGGAATAGTTTCCTCCGGATGTCATTTGGTTTGCATTTTGCACCTGTGGTGTTTCATGGGATAATGCCACACATTTTTGATAGGACAGACAGTGATAGACTGTATATAGATGATGTTTGGATCTGGAGAAACAGTAGAGAAACATGACCAGAGTTCCTGAGCAACTTTGGAAAGAACTTTAGTTAAACAAAATGTACATTCCAAATAATAGAACAGACATGCCTGGGAGAAAAAAAAATAGGTACATTAAAATATATAGGTAGATTACAGTAAGGTTGTATTGATACCAACATACTCTTAATACCAGGTTCATGATCCCTAAGGGGTTGCAAAAAAGAATGTTAAAAAGAATATGTTATGGTCATGTAGGGATTGAAAACCTAAGAACCAGAATGGTTTTGTACTGGCGTTAGATAAACAGTGGCATTTTAGAAATTGTTAAGGCTTGCCATATATATGAGAATTACAAGCCAAATCAAATAACTTATGTTAGACTGCTGGTAGTATTAATTTAATCACATAATTGGCATCTGATTAATTTTATCTTGGATCCCAAAAACTGAGCATCTTGCCATGTCATGTGTACATGGCAAGGCACCTGATTTAGGGGATCTGATCCCCTATCTGATTTAGGGGATTGTTCAAGGACATTTAAGGCCACAACTTGAAGCCTCAGGGACCAGTGATTCGATCTGTACAGTAAGACTGGAAAGATGCCAGCATGAAGTGAATCCATTGGTTCCCTGGGTCCAGCCACTTTAAAAGCCTTGCCATGCAGCCTGCATGTTGGAATACAGCAAAGATGGAAAATTCCCAATGCAGGAAGAACCCATCAATCACCCATTGTCTAGCACCTTTAATATATTGAAGCTCACATGTAGGCTGCATGGTAAAGCTTAATGAGTCACGAATTGAAGCACCATACAAACTAGATACAAAGATGGTCCACATTAAATGTTCCCTGAAAGCTATTTACCTTTAAATGTGGAACAGCTTTATGGCTGGTTTGCTATTTTATTGCACAGTTAATTAGCTGAATGTGTTAACTGTTTGATAAGTATAATGTTTGCCATGGGCCTTAGTGGCCCAGGAAAAATTGGCTCCCCCATGCAAAATTAGCAGAGACATATTTACACTGACTGTGGAAAAAGTAGTTATAATCTTGTCCTAGACTTCTATTCTCATGTATGTTCCTGAAACAGCCTTACTAAAAGTTACTATAGCTAAACTGCGATCATGTGTTCAAAATCCACTTTCACTAGACAGTGTCTACTTATTAGAGTTATGTTGGACAAAGGGCTATATTTTAACAAGCATGGATTTAAGCATTTTTCAGTGAATTATGTGCTTAGACATGTAATCATTGGGCCCTATGATGCTTAATCCTATAGATGGTGAAAAATTGTCATAAGAATAATCATCTGCTAGACTTAGGGTTGCTTGATAGTCATGCTGCTGTTGTTTTAATAGGGTGATCTGCAGGTATAGGCAACACCACTGGGCACATTAGAGACTAGATTCTACACCAGCTATTGGAATGGGAGTAGGTTTAAGAGACATTCTGTTCCATTTTGCCTGAATCTTATAAAACAGTTAATGCACAAGGTACATGGCTTTTCATTCTTGCTGCTTTTTTGTGACTCAAGATTCAGGATGAGGTGATAGTGTATTATAAAAGTGTATGCATTAGCGGATTTTCAGATACCAAGCCCACCTAGATGCCTAATAGGTGGAAAGAATCTGACCATAATTCAATGCTGCTTAGCTGCTAGATTATAAATATTTAAAATTCTATACAATGCTGATATTGACTGAGAAAGATAGATGTGGGGAATTGTACCTTTTAAGAATTTCTGACATCAGCTACTTAGAACCGGTTGTCATGCAGAGGCTCATGTTACATAAAGCTGGTGAATTAGTACTAAATAAAGTAGATTTCTCAGATTCCTTGCCTCTTGTGTGGCTATTGAATAATCTGATCAAACATGACCTCATCCTCATGGAAAACTTTAGGGCTTAACATTCCCTATGCGGGAGGGGAAAAAAAATCTTCATAAATGTTAAGAATCTTCCTCCTTTTACTCTTTCACATTAGTACTTGGCTACCAAAATGGAGTTGAAATATATTTATAGGAAGTGACAAGGGATGACAATGCAGAGTATAATAGATATCATGAATTGTAACAAAATATTACATTATTTTGACTTCTACTGGTGCCCTGTAGTCAACCTTGCTCATGATATCTGTTCTCTAATGGTATACAATACAGAATGGTTCACATTATGTTAGTGGTGGACAAATATTGCTATTTCTTTTTATTTGGTTAACCCAACCTATACAAATGCTCTGCATTAAAAATGTGCAAGGTTTGAATCAGTTGTTATTGAATCATGACTAATTCCAAATCTCTCTTTAAAATAGCTCTATAAATTCTTGAATTGAGATGGAAAGAAAGGCAGGAAAAAACAGGAAACAGGGAAGTTACTTAAATTAGCAACTTCTGGATTTTATAGGGGTTTGTGACACTTGATCACAGTCTAGCCAGAAGCTACACCACAAAACCAATGGACTTAAATCTCACAAAAGAAAGGGTTGAAACCGGACCAAATTAGTGTGCATTTTTAAATTTTTCATAAAGGTTTGCAAACCTAAACTGCCCCAGATTTTGGCATATCAAAGCTTGCACAGCTTTAACACTAACATGAGTAGACAGCTGTGCACAAGCCTATCATATCAATATGAGGTTTGCTTGGAGTGAGGAAGGCAAGTCCCACTCCTGCTATTCTGAAACAGATGGAATCTTTCTGTTGAGTGTATTTATCAGTGTTAAACAGAACTAAATCCAGCTCCTTTTCAACTGGGCCCAACCTAATCAACCAGTTGGGTTGCATGGGGGGATTGAATTTGATTCTGTGTTTTATCTTGGATTTGCAGGAAGACAGACAAAATGTGAGGGATGTGGTTTAATCAGACCACAAATTCATTATCCCATCCAGGAATTATGGTGTAAAAAGCCACCATGCATCAACCAGTCTGGTAGTAAAACATTTTTCCTACTTCCAGAAATGCACCTAGTAAAATGCTTAAGTGGAACACCAAAATCAGGTCTTATCAGGTGTGGGTGGTTAAAGCTACTGATCCAGGAGTGAGAGTGCACCATTTGACATTTTATTCCAATGCATAGAAAGCCAAAGGCTTATCTAAGTCCTTTCTTTCTAGTTCTCAGCTCAGATGATGACTCTTTACTTTGCTCTTGCCTTCTCCAGAACTTCAGTGGTTCTCCTAACCCGAAAGAGCAGGAACTCAGAAAAGAGCAATTGCCTTTCCCACTTAACGTACACATAACCATCACATCTGAGTCTTGCAATATAGTATGTTACTCCCTGTCCCTTTGAGCCTTCCTAATAGGAGTGTAAAGTTAGGTTTGAATGCACATTCATTGTACATTAAAGCTGGAAAAAGTAGTGAGTTACTAGGTGTGATATCTTATGAACTGGTTGAGAATTTAGGATTTTCTAGTGAAATATTTTGACAAAAACAAAACATTGTTTTCTTCAATTAAATATTTTCTGTAAAAAACTAAATGAAGAAGTTAAAAAAAACCCTGGAGTTTTGTTTGAGACTAAAAAATCTCAATTGTTTTTTTATAGACACAACTTGGTTAAGTTAGTCAATGATTGATTTTTTTCAGAAAAATATGTATATTTAATGAATCCCAATACTTTACCAAATATATTTTCATCCAAAAAGATTCAACCATCTCTGATAAGGTAGGTTTTATACAGAAGGTATAAATGGGCAAAACTTTACCCTCTCAACATGAAGTCTGATTTTAACCTGATGATAATCCATAAGTGGAGCAAAGTCAGAGGGGATATACACAGGGTGGGTGAGTAGGTGGTTCCATGTCCTTATGCATTTTTTTAATCTCCTGACTTATTGTCTGACTTCTGAAGCTTTTCTGCCTGTGTCTCTGTTGGAAGCACTGAAGTAATAAGCTTGACCCACTTACTTTTACGCAGGTGCTGTGAGGATTAAATAGTTAATCAATGTACAGTGTTTTAAACACGTGAGACTAGACTTCACTTCTCAGCCAAGCAAAACTTAGTGTCAGAAAAAGGGACATGAGCAAAAGCCAGTTCTGGCCTGCTGCCAGGACCATTGCAACTTGAAGCTGTGTAGGTCACCATTGGCCTAAGCCTTTTACCTCCCTACCTGACACATCCTGTACACAGGGTTAGGATTTATAGCATGTGGTGCAGATAAAGGATATGGCTACAGTGCACATGTGCCAGCTGGAAATAGTCTGGTTGGAACTCTTGTGACAGGCAAGGGTGAATGGGAGATGTATCACAACGGGACAAATGGGTCATAATCCAGTTTATAAATTTGGGTTGTGAAGCTCTTTGCATTGTATTTATTGACCGAACACTTTTACTTGTTATATAATGCAAAATTATATAAAGTGAAGCTTTTATCAGCTCCACATTGAGTATGCTAAAGAATAGATTCTTTTAAAGCCCTGCTCTGCAGGCACATGGTTCTATTTGCAGAGAGCAAAAGAACCAGTTGCCTATTAATTGGAAGATGTTTTTCAGTGCTGCCAAAAGGTCACTACTATCAATTACAGGGAATATTTGTAAAGAAGAAATCTTGCCTATATAGCAGTATATCCTAAATTGTCTAATTTGTTCACTGTAATAAGGCCATGCCCATTTATTGATTAATCAATCACTGTTGTCTGTTTGCTGATTATATTAAGAAGTGTCATACCATAGACTGTTATTTGAGTAAAATACTATACAAATATTTATCTCAAACTATAGTGGAGGTTTAACTCCTCTTGATGTGAAAAGGATATTTTTTAAATGCAAACCATTCTGATTAAATAGAATAGGTAGACAGACTAAGGGCTAAAAGCACTGGACCAAATTCTGACTTCAGACACAACACTGGCATTCCAGAGTAACTATACGGACCCAGTATTTATTCTAGATTGATCCAATTAGCAAAACAATGCTTTTAACTGAATCATTCTGTTAGAAAAGAAATAATTCTGGATAATAACAATGTGAATGTATATTTCAGTACATGTAATACAGCAAATTCAAATACAATTCATATACCAAAATAATGTGGAATTGTTTACAGGAAATACATGAAAGTTTGAAATTAAGCTACACTTTAGATTCACTAACTAGAAACTAAGCATGTTATTATTCATTTAACAAAACAAAACATATTTTTAGGATTCTGAGCTGATCACCGATCCTAATATGATTTGTAGGCCACAGAGTACTGACATGAGTTATGTACATAGATGACAATGCTGTAGGAATACAGTTATGGCACACTTATAATTATCTCTATTGGAGTTAGTTTTTTCACAATAATTTTCACAATAGCTTTTTCATAGTTTTCACAAAATAGTGGTTCTCAATTTGCAATAACTTTGTGATTATTTGTGTTCTTGTATTGCATTGGATATAAATGTACCACATAAAACTGCCCAATGCTCACTACATGTGTGTTTAAGTACATGAAGATGATGCAAATATCTGTGGGCATGATGTAATAGAAAAACAAGTACAAAGCATGAAAAACACATAAGCAGGTGGAATGGGAACACACCTATTATTTGGATTCTTGGCAAATACAAGGCATTCAGAAGTAAAGCTAGAGTTTTTGATGGAGTTCAGAGAAAATAATTGTATGTTTTAAATTTAGGAGGAATACAGAATCAATACTGTTCCCCCGTTGTTGTATTATGAAGCTCTGGTGTTTCGCAAATCTTAATGAATAACCCATTAAAATTAACATTTCATGATCATTGCACTTAACTTGATGGAGATCTTTAAAAAATAGAACAGTTTGTTCAATTGCTCTTTATGTACAACTTAACATGGATGTGTCATGTTGTGCTATATTCATGAAGGTGAAAGAATTTGACATGATATAACCCTTGTAATGGCTGAAAAAATGCAAGGAACAAATTTGACATCCTAATTCTGCCAATATTGATGTATGCTTTGATTGGGCTACTAGTTTGTACAAAAATCAGAGTGTGTGTGTATAAGCATTTGCACAATAATGACCCCAGAACAATAGTGTCACACAGGCTGGATCTTAGTCATCCTTGCCTTAGAAGATAGGGTGCTGTTTTAAAAATAGTGGTGCCAAGTATTGGCAGTATAAGGTCTAACATACACACCATCTGCAGTATCTGTAATGCTTTAAAATTACAAACCAACAATTTCACCAGATACTGAAAGTTACAGATTTAACTAACACAGACTTTGATAGTGAAAAGGTAATAGTTCTCTCTAAAAATGTTAATAAGTTTATTGATTCCCAGTATATTATAGAATGTGTATTCATTTTTTTTAATATCTGGAAATGTAATGTGCAACACATGGACACCTGCAGTTTCTTTTACCATGGTAAAATTGTTGTACCTTTCCCCAGGGAAAAATTGAGGTATGATAGCTGCTTTCTGCTTTACACATGCTATGTAGATTACACCTTAAGTACATGATATGCACACTAATAACAGACAGATTTTTGGCACAGGTAGCAAGGTCTTGAAAGATGTTATGATGATTGCCACAAATTAAACTCATTCATGTGATAATCACAAATGGGAGAAAGTATTGACTGTTTGCTCTGCTGCATCAGGACTGTCTCTGCTTCTCTGCTGACCAAATAATCCCGTTTTTCAGCATTGACCTACTTTGGGAATACTGCAGTGCTATCGCATTCCATAACCCCAGGGGAACTGAAGTGGTGAAAGGGTTGTGTAGTTGTGCTGTCATTACTGTCAAAGGCCAGGACCAAACATCAACATCTCCATGGAGAAAAGAAATACTATCTCTGGAGGGTTTTATTATAAAGACTGAAAAAGTGGAACAGTATCCCAAAAACACATTACTTGTGTGTTATTACCACAGAACTCCTCCAATGTTTAAAAGGGAACATAAAATTTACATGTGTAATATAATGCTCTGCCTTTTTCTCAGATGGTTCCCAAAAAAAGTAGTAATAGGATAATAAAATATTTCTTCTATAGCAGAACTGCTACAAAATCCAGATTCCTAAACATTATTAAAACATGAAAAAATGATGCTTTCTATAATATACATAGAGCAGCTCTTTCAAACCCTTTTAGTTATGAATTGTGCTTTATTCCTAATAGTTTAATTGCCCATTTCTTTTCAAATAAGAGTAGAATCTGCATTAAAATTCTTCAGAGATAAATTCATGGCATTTTCCTCCTTTCCCCCTTTCTTTAAAAAAAAAAATCCCATTATATATTTTTTCCATTTTCCCCTTCATTTTTGTTTGCTTAGATATAGGAGTTTATTCCACATAAGCAATTGCACTGGAGTTCCCTGAAGCCATGTACAACCCCACAGAATTCATTTAGGGTCCATGCACATAAGGAGGGCTGCCCATGAAGAACAGTTTACGTAGTTGGAGCCTATGTACATCTCTGTCTTTATGGGTATGTAAAATATATATATAAGTATATGGGTGTGTTTTATGTATGTCTGTATACATTTATGTGTGTGTGTGTGTGTGTGTGTGTGTGTGTATAATATATGTGCATGTGTTTGTGTATCATAGGCAATCCATAGGAGGGACACAGGGGGAAATGTGTCCCCCTGAAACTGGGGACATATCTCCCCAATTTCAGCTGGGGAATGGGAAGTGCCAACCAGTGTCCCCCCACAAAAAGCACAGCCAGCACTTCTGGTTTTGCTGGTGGCACTCCCAGTTTGTCACTGGCGTTTCCAGGGTCAGCTATTGGCTGCTGAGGAACCCCCCAACCTGAACCCCCCAGCCCCGGTCAATGATCAGCCACTGGGGACCCCCCCACCTTGGTCAGCAAGTGGCCACTGGAGGACCTCCTCTCACCCCCATCAGTGATTGACCGCTAGTGTCTCCCCAGAGCCAGGAGGTACCAGTCACCCGAGATGTGTATGGACATTGGAACCTTCCTTAGATTAAGTTTTAATGAGGGCATCACTAAAAGTGGTTGGTGAAAAAATGAAGGTTATAAGTTTTCTGATAAAAATTGAGGAAAAATGTCCTCAGAAAATTGCATTCTTTTCTGGTCAGCTACCCCAATTTTATCTTGTCATAATTCCTTTGACTTGGTTTGTAACTTACTCTGTTATAAGGGAAAGGATAAACAGACATTATCCACAAATACTTGAGAAC
Organism: Caiman crocodilus; assembly: GCA_030014935.1. Taxonomy (NCBI): domain Eukaryota; kingdom Metazoa; phylum Chordata; order Crocodylia; family Alligatoridae; genus Caiman; species Caiman crocodilus. The sequence goes on along the minus strand of JAGPOW010001918.1, from coordinate 38,977,660 downwards.
AATATTTTTGAGTGAGGCTGCCTAATAGGAGTGGATTTGTTTATTGGGAAGAATTCACAAACATAAACACTTTTCTCTAGAAGTATAAAATCACTTTAACAGTGATTTGGGTGAGGCAGAGTAAAAAGATGATTGCATTTATTTAAGCCATTATTTAGTGTGTGTGTGGGGGGGAATCTCTTACTGGGCCTTACGCGTGTATGTATTGTGTCAACCTCCTATGTAGTGTCAGGCCTATATTTCTTGAACTTGATTGAAAAAAAATATAAAATTTTCCCAGGATGAAAGCAAGAACTCTGGGAAAAAAATGAAATGAATAGGAAAGGGATTTTAAAAACTGTCAGAGCAACTGATGAATTTGTCCAGACAGGAAACATCTGGAGAATTAACAGAATACAATAGAACTTTCATGTTGTTTAGGACTGTGCTTCATGACTTGGGATAAAGCTTTTAACAATAGTTTCTAATAAGGGATACTCTCCTAAATATGTATTTTTGAGTCCTAATAAGTAATCTTAGGGTCTGTCTATATGTGCAATTATGACGTATGAATAAACTGTGGATCTTATTGCTGCACGGTTTATTGCTCCTCTGTGCTCTGTTTGAACGTGCACCTGGGAGCAACTAACTCCAGAGCAATAAGCTCCACAATTTATTAATGCACATCACATGGAGCCTGGTCAAAGAAGCACCAGCTCGTGGCAGGGCCCTGGGAGTCAGCCTGTCAGCCCAGAGCTGCTTCCCCTGGCTTGTGCTGTGGAGGGGCTGACTGAGGCACAAGGGTGTTGCCATGCAGGGCTAGCCAGTAGGCAGCCACCACAAGGAAGCATCCTCATGCCGAGCCAGCCCCTTCAGTATCTACACATGCACTGCTGTGGAGTTTTTTAGTACACAGCTGGATAGTATTTGGATGTAAACTTATGCCCAAATAGTATCCTGCTGTAGAGTAAATTGTTTACTCCAGTTTAATAGGGGTGCACACATTAGGGGTGCTAATTAGTCAACTTCTCAGTAGATGTTCTGTGTAGACGCACCCTTAAAAGTACTTTGTAGACAACGTCTTCTACTGATTGCAAAATCTTACCCTATTGTGAAAGGGGATAGCAAGAAGGCTATGGACAGACTATTGCCTGCTTTGAGGTTCTTGCACTTTTCTTGAAGTATCTGAATCTAAATATCACTGATGAGAGACTCCTGGATTAGATGGAATATATTTTTTGTCCAATGTGGCAATTCCTTTGCTCCTCATTTTGCAAAGAGATTTAAAAATCAAAGCTAACTGATTTAACAAAATATTGATATCCCATAAAGGAACATAGTTAAGCATGACAAGTTTTGATAATGTAAAAGCTGTGGCTTGCTTGTGATATTTTTCTGGTCTACTTCTCCCAGATAAAACTGAGGCAAAGTCCTGAGATTCAAGTCATCAGTGGCAGTAGTTTTTTGAGCTAGTTTGTCAATAGCTAGGAACATTTTTGAAGTGGCTTTAATTATCTCACAAGACATAGATTTTGCAACTGTTGTTTTATGATTGATTACTAGTCATTATTTTCTTAGCAGTCTGAAAGCAGAAGCTCAGTACTCTGATTTTAAAGTTCATCTTTTTTAAAAGGCTTCTTTCACATGTGAAAAAGTAGAGGACTCTATTTTCTTGGATAGGTATGTAGGGTACATCTCAGGATTGTACTAAATGTGAGCTCAGTATGAGGTACATTTTCATTTCTTGGTCACAGGTATAGAATCCAATTATGGGTTTCAAAAAGTAACACTCCAGAAGTCAATTTTCAGTAACTCCAGTGGCAGTTTCTACATGTTAGAAATAATTGTAATGAGTTAAAAGAGAAGTATTTATCCATGATAGTCTGAAGTCAGTCAGAATGCAGGGTATGTATGTCACCTTATAGACTTATAAATAATAGAGAGAGAGAGAGAGAGAGAGAGAGAGGGGGAGAGAGGAGAAGCTCTTCATCAGATGTTGTAAAATGAGGAAAAACATCATTGTAACTAGGAACAATGGCCACAAATTGATGGAGAACAGATTTAGCTTGGACATAAGAAAGAACTTGTTCACAGTAAGGGTTGCCAGAATCTGGAATGGCTTCCAAGGGAGGTAGCGCTCTCCTTTACCTTGGGGATCTTTAAGAAGAGACTGGGCAGGCACCTGACTGGGGTCATCTGACCCCAGTGCTCTTTCCTGCCCAGGGCAAAGGGTCAGACTTAATGACCTACTGAGGTCCCTTCCAACCCTATCACCTATGAATCATTTCTACAGATAAGATTAGTTAAAATTCTATTCTGGCTCTATTTTCTCATATGCTTAGTATTTTATACTCAGTGGCTCAATAAGTCCCAAGTATAAAACTCTCTGCCCTGACTTGTTGTATAATCAGGCTTTATTTCTTGATAGAAATCCAGGTCCAGATCCATGATCAACTCTTAAGTAGTTCCTATCAAGTAAGATACTACAGTGCCATTGTCTGGAAGAAACTTCATATGGAAGTTGGAGAATGTATTTGTATCCCATGTATAACTTCTTATACTGGTGACAATTCAAGATTATTTATTCTCTTTAGAACGGATTTTTGGCAAGTTACTTAACTCTCAATTTCTGAGGAGAAAAAATAAAGCACTCCAGATGACTTTTGAAACATCTCTGTCCAAAACTGTATAGGGTAGCAAGTAAGTCCAAAACTGTTCTGTTTTAATTGCAGGAGATTATACAGCTACCCTATAAGATTAGACCAAACCATCTAGGATGCATAAAGGGTGACTTCTCAGTTGATTTTGCTGTTAACAATACTTTGTATTCTCTGGCATGCAGAATGGTAATGAAAAAATTAAGAACCAGAGCCCCAAGTAGAATTGCTAAGTGTTTGGGGGTGAAAGATTGAACAGTTAGCATCTTTCCTCTAAGGTCAAATGTATTTGATTTTTCATCAGTTTATATACAATTAGAGATATGGTGTCTATTAAAAATCCAGTAAATTATCCATTTGAAGCACGTTGGGTTTTTTTTTCTAATTTACTGGAAAACATTATTATCTTTTAAAAGATGTACCTGACCGAAGAATGGAGTCCTCAAAGTGTTTTGAACTTAATTGTTGTGATGTCATGGAAAGCAAGCCTAAGCCAACTGTAGTTAAAGTGAACAGTAATGCTCTTTTTTTGGCAGGAATGGAATTGGTACTAAATAAGCTTGCTGTCTCATTGAGAAGTTTGGTGATATACGAGCAATACTCAGGAAAAATTTTTTTTACTGTTCATTGACACAACATTATTTTCCAAATGTAGAGAGATATTAAAGATGTCTTTCCTTATGTTTACCAATGCTAGAAAATGTTCTTCATGCCATGTGGATGGTATTATGCTTTGCCTAGGTTTCAACCCTCAATATTTTATCCCAGAGCTTTTAATGTTGAATATGTAATTGCAATAGACAGTGGAACCCACGTTTTCTCCTTCCTAGAAACTGCCCCATTTCAAAACTACAAAGTCATAGATTCATAGATGTTAGGGTCAGAAGGGACCGCAATAGATCATCGAGTCCAACCCCCTACATAGGCAGGAAAGAGTGCTGGGTCTAGATGACCCTAGCTAGATGCATATCCAACCTCCTCTTGAAGACTCCCAGGGTAGGGAAGAGCACCACCTCCCTTGGGAGCCCATTCCAGACCTTGGCCACTCTAACTGTGAAGAAGTTCTTCTTAATGTCTAGTCTAAATCTGCTCTCTGCTAGGTTGTGGCCATTATTTCTTGTAACCCCTGGGGGCCCCTTGGTGAATAAAACCTCACCAATTCCCTTCTGAGCCCCCGTGATGAACTTATAGGCAGCCACAAGGTCGCCTCTCAACCTTTTCTTGCGGAGGCTGAATAGGTCCAGGTTCTCTAGTCTCTCCTCATAGGGCTTGGTCTGCAAGCCCTTAACCATACAAGTGGCCCTTCTCTGGACTCTCTCCAGGTTATCCTGGAGATACTCTTGAAGTGCGGCACCCAGAATTGCACACAGTCCTCCAACTGCGGTCTGACCAGCACCTGATAGAAGGGGAGTATCACCTCCTTGGATCTAATCATCATGCAGCTGCTGATGCACGATAAAGTGCCATTAGCTTTTCTGATGGCTTCGTCACACTGCCAACTCATGTTCATCTTGGAGTCCACTGGGACTCCAAGATACCTTTCCACTTCCGTGCCACCCAGCAGGTCATTCCCTAGGCTGTAGGTGTGCTGGACATTTTTCCTCCCTAGGTGCAGCACTTTGCATTTCTCCTTGTT
>JAGPOW010001918.1:38933221-38973288 GCA_030014935.1 Caiman crocodilus | reverse complement strand
TTTCCACTTCCGTGCCACCCAGCAGGTCATTCCCTAGGCTGTAGGTGTGCTGGACATTTTTCCTCCCTAGGTGCAGCACTTTGCATTTCTCCTTGTTGAGCTGCATTCTGTTGTTTTCTGCCCACTTGTCCAACCTGTCCAGGTCTGCTTGCAGCTGTTCCCTGCCCTCCGGTGTATCCACTTCTCCCCACAGTTTTGTGTCATCTGCAAATTTGGACAGGGTATATTTCACTCCCTCGTCCAAGTCGCTGATGAAGACATTACAGAGTATCGGTCCCAGGACCGAGCCCTGCGGGACCCCACTGCCCACACCCTTCCAGGTTGAAACCGACCCATCCACCATGACTGTCTGGGTGCAACCCTCTAGCCAATTCGCCACCCACTGGACTGTGTAGTCATCCAAGTCAAAGCCTCTTAACTTATTCACTAGTATGGGGTGGGATACCATATCGAAGGCCTTCCTGAAATCTAAGTATACGACATCCACCCCTCCTCCTGTGTCCAGGCGTTTTGTAACCTGGTCATAAAAAGAGACTAGATTAGTCAGGCATGATCTACCTGCTACGAACCAATGCTGGTTTCCCCTCAGCATAATTTATTCTGCCAGGCTCTCGGAAATGTCAGCCTTGATAATTTTTTCAAAGATTTTGCCGAGGATAGAGGTGAGACTGACTGACCTATAGTTGCCCGGGTGCTCCTTCCTCCCCTTTTTGAAAATGGGGACCACATTGGCTTTTGCAGTCCTCCAGGACTTGGCCCGTGTGCCACGAGCATTTAAATATTCCCGCCAATGGCTCTGCAATGATGTTGGCCAGTGCCTTCAGCACCCTCGGATGGAGCTCATCTGGGCCCGCCAACTTAAAGGTATCCAGTTCTTCCAAGTGACTCTGCACCATCTCAGGATCTACTCATGGTAGTCTGGCGCCTTGCTGCTGCCTCTTTACAACCCCAGTGAGAGACTTTTCGTACCTCTCGCTTAGGAACACTGAGGCAAAGAACTCATTGTCATGCTCATTCAAACTCTTTCTGGCTCAATTAATCTTTATTTTGTTTTTACTCAGTGGTTTGAGACTGCTTCCTGCCCCTCTACTCTCATACTCCAGAATAGCCTAGTCTTCATGATATTGACAGGCTAAGTGGATGCAGAGGCAGGGAAAGGAATTTAATTAAAGTCTCCCATATCCTGGATGGGTTATTTAACCATTAAACTCTTATAAAGGAGGGGGGGATCCTACTTTAAATTAAAAGAATTACATTTTCTCCTGTCCTCATTAAGAAAGGGTGTAGACATCACTACAACTTAAGCTTCTCAGCCATGTGAACACTTTCACATTTTCTGCCCCTAGCCAGTTTGCAAGTGTTGCCCTTATCCTCCTAATTCACTTACGTACTTTTTAAAATGTAAGATAATTACTAGATTGTATGTAGATTTTAGTCACTTGGCTTAACCAGCTTTTTAAAGGAAACTTGGCTGATAGTAATAGAGTAGTTTTCACCACAATATACATGTTTCATGTGTACAACGTATTTAATTAATAGTGCTGTAGTCCTCAGCTACACACACTTGTCTTTTAAACAGCTTAAATAATTAAAAAGCAAGATACATGGCTGACAATTATAAAAGAGACTTCTATGGCTCTTCTATCTCATTTCTACACCTGACAGCTCTCCACATTCGGCTCTCTCTTTAGATTTCTGGTAAATAATGCCAATTAATATCCAGATAGTGTCTATTATAATTGGAATTTGTCCATTATAAACAACAAACAGGATTTTTACATTCATAGCACTTCAAAATAAATAACTGCATTAATGCTTTCAATTCCTTTTTTTCCTGTCAATAGCTCAAAAAAATAATGTAATTAATCAAACACTCTGTGCCACTCTTTGTTCCTACCTGACACTCCTGTGTACTTTATTGCAGTACACTGTTTATTGTCTTAATACAGATATATTGTATTTGTTCTAGTATTTTAAAAGTCCAAGCAATGTTTCTCATGTTTCAGCTCTTCGGGTCAACTGTTTCTTGATTATGTTCAGAATCATGTCAAGAACAATAGGTTTCTGATACCTTAAGTTTTACTGTAGTATAGATGACTAACAACAACAGGGATTCTGCATGTAAAGAGCAGCTATGTATGTAGTTCATTGAATTTTCCCAGCAGTGAGGGAAAACTTTTTGGCATTTGCTAAACACCTTTTTTGACTAATATAGAATTATAGCATTTATTTGACAGCTATGTTAAAAGAAAGCTGGCATGTAAACTGCAAAGCTTTCAAGCTATGGGAAATCTGGGTTTGACTCTAGATCATTTTCAGGTTCGACTGCATACACTGTGGAATGTAACACTGGTGTACATAATGTATGTACAAACAAAAGCATCCTTCTCTTTGATTTGTTTGTCTTTTTATGTCCATGGAATAGTGCTAAAAGTGGCGACTGTTTGGATTATTAATTTCAGTCACTATAATAGAGCAACAATTCTGTTCCATGTCTTTCATTTACAAAGTATTAAAGCATTATTAATGTATAGGACTACAGGAATTGGCAGGCTGGACCAGATGTGAGGTCCATTTAATCCAGAATTATACTTCTATTGGTGATCAGCACCAAATATTTCAGAAGAACGTGCCAGAAATCTTGTGTTTGGCTGATGCAAGATAATTCTCCTGCCCCTCATTGCATCTCTCTAGTGTTCATTTAATCATCATTATCAAATACCTGCACACATGCAGTCCCACACTGTTAGTTCTTGAATGGGTACATGATAAAGGAGGTCATGTGCCAACCTTTTTCTTTTCTTGGAATGTCTGTATGATTATTGGCACAGTCCAAGTCTCTGGGCTCCACCTGCCAGCACTTACAAAATCAGGGAAGAAACCTAAGAGCAGGTGTTACTATAATGCTGTCTTGATGTGTTCTGGGCCATAGAGCATACTGACTGAACAGAGGGTTAAATGCAGCAGAATAGTGCACTGTCCACATTGCTGGTGTGATTCTGAGAGCTACAGTGTGATAACAGTCTCAGTACAGCTCTGTCCTTCCCACAGCTTCTCTTAGCCAATGTCTCTCTGATTGTCCAAAATGTGAAACAGGTCTAAGGGCAAAATGGCTGTTACTTTGGGAGGGTACTTATACAATAATTATTCTTTTTACAGCATTTAATAAATCCAAGCATCATTTGATGTTCTAGAAAAAAAAAAAAAAGCTCTGCTTTTTTATAATCTGCACCTGTTATTCTCCTTGTTAAAGGCACTTTGTTAGGACAAGCAACAGTATTGGCATTTTCATTTTGGTTTGTTTTTGGTTTGTGAGCAGATAATTACAATTAACTTGGTTCCAATATTAGGAGCTGGATAGAGTGGGGCTGAGGATTTGTTCAATAATATATAGAGCCATATTAATGAAGGAGCCTTATAGCCTTTATATTTACTAGAGTTAAAGTAACTGTTTTCTGATTTGTTCATAGTTTGTGTGTGTGTTTGTGTAGGGGGATTCTGGCACTGAGGTAATATTGGCTGAAAACCCACCACAATCACAACTGTGTTTAAACATGATTATTTTGGTAAGTGTTTGGGGAGAGGGTAAGAAAAATGTTGACCACCCCAACACAGAGGAGGGCTGTTGAAATATTCACATTGGATTAGCACAAAGTTACTGTGTTTAGCACAGGTGTTTCTGTAGCTGTGATACATTAGGGAAATTTACAATATTCAATGACTCACTTTCTCCCATGTAGTGTAGTAGTTTATTTTACTGGGCTTTGCTACAAAGTGAATAGGAACACCTGCTGATATTTTCGTTTTACTATAATGCCTGCACTTTGTAAGTTTTTTTAACTTTATCTAGGCATGTTTCATTTTGTTCTGAATGTTTTGAAATAAAACATTTAAACACATAATGTACATAAGGAAACAGAGTTCACCTGGGGAAAAAGAAATCACCTATTGTCTACAAGAAATCAGGTGCCCTGAACTAGCAGTACTGTAAAAATTATTTACCTAGTACCCAGTGGGTGTATCTACTTGAGATGCTAACTGTGTAGTAGCTGAATAATACTGCATAGTAGCACATCACAGCACCAACAGTGCTAATACACTACTGCATAGTATTATTAGACTACTACTTGTATTATTATACAAGCTCTAAATAAATGCACAGTAATCACGGTGCAAGTAGCATCTCGTGTAGACATGCCCATTATGTCTGAAACTTCAATTGATTCTTTGGCAATGCTTTTAATTTTAAACAACAGAGAAGGGGGAGGGGTGAGGAAGGAGGGGAAGGGGGAGAGATTGATGGTTCAGTGCTGATGTGCAACTGGAGGGATGAATCAAAGTGTCCCTCTTGTTTCACTTGATTCACTACATTCCCCAATGTGGTGTTAATTACTTGATATTTTTTTAAGTGTTGGCATTTGAAATATGAAGCTAAATTTCACTTGTATTTAGGGCTGGTTTCTTTTTATCTTGTATATTTTGGGGTAGGAAGCAAGGGTGAGGACAGAGTGAATTTTCTTCCTGCCTTTGACATGGACAGCTTTGTTGTTCAGAATTTCTCTGGGCTTTGTGTTGTAAGTTTGCTTAGATTAAATCAAAGACTAAGAAACTAAATAACATAGCAGAGTGTATAGATGGAGCAGAGCTCTGTTTTCTGGATAGTGTATAGATAGTGTAGTTTCCTATCCTCAGGTCTCTAAGGACTAGATCACCAGTCATAGTTTCTACATTATCTTAACTAGACAGAACTGTCTGTTAAACTGGGGAGAGGGGGGAAGGAGAGCGGATCCAAAGCAGATGATCTTAAATGGGAAGACACACTTTTCATCCCAAAATGAGGTGTAGAAACAATCCTGTTCCTACTTTTTGGTGGTCTCTGAGAATGACTGGCTTGTTTAAGAAAAAATGTCAGAAGGGTTCAATTCCCAGAGTTGGAGCTAGCTTTTCAAAGGAATTCAGCTCATATTTAGGTACTTTGGTACAGTCAGCATGTTGAGTGATAACTGTAGTAGTAGTAAGGGTTAACTCCATTCCTGAGGAATGACGTGACATCAAAAAGTTGTCAGGCATCTTTGTGTGTTAGCAATTGCAATAAAGTTCTTTTGAGAGCAGGACGTCTCTTTGCCTTTTTCTGAGCTATGAGAGCACATTAACCTCTCTTGAAAATTTGGCCATAAGTATAATGATGGGAACCATTGGGAGCCTGAGCTCTGCTGGAAGTGGTAAATGGTAAATGCTTGAAAATCTGACCTGATATCCCTTAGTGTTTCTGGTGGACAACACTACTTAGAGTATAGAGCTGAAGCATCAAACACCTACAGAGATCTTCAAAAATTGAATTTTAATTTTTAAATGAATATTTAGCTTGTTGCTAATTATAGAAGTTGTATTAACAAGTTAAAGATTAAAACCTGAGCTGAACAGAAGAACTCAGGGACTTATTAATTTGTTTCCTTATTATTAGTCCAGAGGCATAACAGTCAAGAAAGATAGAACTGGATTCTTATCCATCAACATCATTGGTTACTAAGTCCCAATTACTGGGCTGGGCATTTGCAACTGTGCAATATCAGTTAAAGCTTAGCGATTGTATAAATACTACAAAGCATAATGAGAATATCATGGTACTGCCCAAATATAACTGAATATAAATGATACCCTGCAGAACTTTTTTTTGGATTTAATAAACAAGGAGCAAAGAAGTCATCTTGGCTTTCAGATTTCAAATGAGATTTTCAATACTGGCCATTAGGGTAAAAATGTAGTACTTGTTGTTAATTGTATTAATAAGGGAGGATGATTGGGGCACCACCTATCCACCCAGAGGCCCTGCTGGTGACCCTTCTCTGGACAACACCTACTGGACAAGGACCTCTTTCCAGCCTGAATAGGCAGATATTACCTGCACACCACCTCTTACCATTTGGACTCTCTCTGGATCTGTCTCTCTCTCTCTCCTCCTGGACTTCAGTGGACTTCAGCCCCTGCACCAAGTCTTTTTAACCCCTGCTGCCATTGTGTGTGTGTGTGTGTGTGTGTGTGTGTATGTGTGTGTGGGGGTGCAAGAGAACCAATTTGGCATTGTGTTACCATCTCCCCTGTTCAATAAAATTGCTGTCATTTGCAACCCCAAGTTGGGTCATGTTTTACTGAACCCCAGTTCCTTCTCCATCTCAAATTCCAGCCTCATTCTCTCAGCTCCAGTTCCTACCCTCTCTCCCAATCTCCTCCCAATTCCATCTCCCCTTTTCTACCACCTCTCAGACTCTTCTTGCTTTCCTGCTGTCCCTGCTGCTTTTCCTGTGATTTTCTACTGTCCATCTCTCTGTTTTCAGGCTTTCCCTGCACTCTTCTATAATCCCCTTCCCCCCTGCAACTTCCCAGCTCTTATTAGCTTCCTGCACTTTTCTCCAGCTTCCAGCACCTACTGCTGCTCCCTGCACCTTCTCTAGCTGCCCCAGAGCCATCCTCTGGCTCCCCACACCCAGAGCCCCTCTTTAACACCCACACTTTCCCTTAGTCCCATTTTCCCTGTTCCCATCTACCTTTTCAGCTCCCCCATAGCACTGGCTTCAGTCACAGACTATGTTGGCATGCTTCCCTGTTCTGCAGGCTTTGGGCATTGTCTTTTAGTCAATTAACCTAAAGTTAACCCCGAGCCTCAGTTCTTCAGCCCAGGCCCCTGTAGTCTACCGGTTCTAATCCCGGTCCTCGTAATTTTAACTTCTTACACTTCTACTTTCTTACCTTAACCTTTCCCCAGGTATCCCAAGTACACCAAACATATACATACATACACATCAAAACACTCAACTTAGGAACTCACCTCTGTGTATGTGTAGGTGGCTGGTATGTTTATAAATTAGTGAATACATATATATACATATATAGATATCATTGTGCGTGTGTGGTATATGAATTAGTTAATCCATCTATGTGTATTGAATGTGCAGGTGTTGGTAATTGGTAACTGATTCTATCTAAATTTGGTGTGTGTAGCATGTATGGGCTTAAACTGATGATAGGTGTGCATAAACCTAAACATTTGGAATGTGTGTGAATCTGAGTTTCTAGTGTGTATGCATGTATGTGTGTGTGTGTGTGTGTGTGTGTGTATGGCATTGTGCACATGATATATAAATTAGTGATCTGTGTCTAACTTTTGGGGTGTATATTGTATTTATTTTAATTGGTAATAGGCATGCATGTGCCTAGGCTGATTTGAATGTGTATGTGCCTGAGCTGGTAGTGTATGTGTATGCACCTAATTGATTTGTGTGTTTGTATATATGCAATTGTGTTACACCCTCCTGTCTAACAGCACAATATTGAGATTGTAGAGTTGGCCGGACCCCACAGGGCAACATTGTATAGAGACCCCAGAGCCAGTAAGGGTGTACCTTAACACACACAGTATTGCCCATGTCACAAATTTTGCTTGTCAGCAGCTTGAGGTGCAGTTTCCCAGACACCCCTGCACCTACCTCCTTGAAACTTGTCAAGCTTCATGGCCACTGAAGGTGTTACCATTCCTGCAGGTTTCATCCAAATCAGATAAGAAATGTCAATGTTACAGGCAGTTTCATGCTTTCCCATTATAGCCTATGGGTGAAACACTGAAGCAGTGAAACAGTTTCAACAAAACAAAATGGAATAGTGGTTTCAAAATGAAATGAAACTCAAAAAAACCCACTGTCCCATTGAAACAGAAGTTGAAAGGGAACAGTGCTGTTTTGCACAGCCCTTATACTAAACATTGTGGACTATTTGAGAATCAACACAAAATTTTCTAAGGGTTTTCTAAATCCTTAAAAAAATATTTTCTAAAATTCCCCTTGATTTTTGCTAGTCCGAAAATTATTTGCCTATCGGCTGACCCAAGCACATAACAGAATTGTTAATAGCTCCATTCTCCAACTGCATACACAAGAGTAGCTAGCAGAGAGGATCAAGAAGTACTTGTGGTCAAATATATGTTCAAAAATCTGCATGCAGCTCTATAAATTAAGCATGTCTCCTAAGGAAAAGCTCAATAATTAAGAGATTTTCTTTATAAGGAGAAAGATGCCCCGCCTGTGTTTTGCCTACAAAACAAGAGAAAAAAATAGAATGGATACATTCAACATTAAAAAGGAACACAGACATGCATTAAATCCTTTATGTTTTTTTAATGATGCAATTGTGAATTATATTCTTGTTGCATTTGTAATTAGAGGGCAGAACAGATGGTAAAGACTTGATTTAAAGCAATGGGTCTATTAAAATAATCCACATTCCTAAACTGATTGTTCCCTATAACAGGTTTTTGTTTTGGTCATTGAACTATTCAGATACTATTGCTATTGTCTATTTGATTATTGCAGCTTCTTATATGTGATCACATTTATTTAAAATGTGTGTTATATATACATTTGTTATGTACTATATATTCTTTTAAGCCACATATCACAATCACTAGTGATAATGAAGTTTAAATCTATCAAAAACTGTCTGCATGGGTAGGCAGGGCTTGAGTGTTTTCAATGTGTATGAAAGCTGTAAATGCAAATGTTACCATGAACAATAGTTCATCAGCTGGGATAGTACTGTGTATGCAAGTGAATGGCTTCAAAATGGCTTAAGCAATTCTAATGTTTATTCTCTTTTTTCCTTATAAATAATGTTTTGACATGTCATCTTACTAGTACTCCTATGTAAAAATCTGGGGGGAAGCCTAGTACAAGCTATTTCCTCATAGTGACCAAAGTGATTTCATAGGCCCTATGAACAGTTGACAATTATGCTATGGACATAAATTACACGTAAACTGGTATAAGTGATTGAAAACTGGTTAAAATCTGTAACACAACAGAAGTTCAGTGCACATAAATCACTTTCAGAGTGGCCAAAACCAGTTTAAGATAAACCTGGATGGATGTAGTATTGGGTTCAATTGATTTTGGTTAAATCAGTTTATTGAACTTTATCACAGATCCCCTCCAGATACAAGTTAATTCACAGTCCCCCAGCAGCCCAAGATGCTTTGCATCTCCCCCACAACCTTCCCCCTCCCCCCTGTAATATGGGCATACTAGCCTTGGCCCAAGCTGTCTGCTCCAGCCAAGCAGGGAGGTGTGCTCTAGCATGTCCTTGCTTCTTTTCTTGACTACTGCAAGCATGTGACTGCATTTTTGGAATCAAAAATAAATATCTGTTCATTTTCCTGTTGGTTCAATTTATGTAGCTTAGACTAACCTGTGAAGATTGAATCAATTCAGCTTTGGATTTTTTTAACTGTTTGTACTACACCCTAGCATGGTTGCCCAGTAATACTGCATATTTATGAGGATTTGTTTTTTGTTGGGTTTTTTGTTTGTTTTTTGAGGTTTTTTATGGTCTTATGCAAGTCAGCATGTGAAGGTGTCATCCCATTCCTGTCCTATACCTGAGTTTCCCACCAAGTTTCTTATTCTACTGCTTTATCTTAGTTATCTTTTACACAGGAAAAATACCCTTTAAAATCCAGGAAAACTCCGACAGCTGCACAGTACTCAGATTTCAGGAATCCAGAAGCACGGGTCTAGGCAGCCAATCTTCTCCAACACACATATGTGCCTAGGCACCCCCAATCATGGTACCACTACACATATTTAGAGTTAAGTGTGGACGTCCACACCTTAAAGCAAACTCACTCTGTAATTGCTTCCACTTGCCTTGAACTTGTTTGAATTTGTGGGGTTGCCTTCCTTGACCTGTTTTTGTGATCGTGTGGTGCTTTGGCTTTCCTTTCCTCCACATACAGAGACGGAGAGAATACAGGACATAGAGCTGGCAGAAGTGTCACAGTACTAAAGCAGGAAACCCCTTAGAAATTCCTTTCCTTGTTTCTGAAGTCAAATGGAATCCCAGGCAAAGAGGTGGAGATGATGCTCTGGCTTGCAAGACTGGATGTGTTTCTGTAGGGTCCCGTGTGGTGACATACTTACCAGTTACTGTGGTTTGTTGTGGGGAAAGTGTGGTGACTGATTTTTTTCATGATCTTGCCAGTGTTGTAATTAGTGGGCAAGTTTAATATGAAATCAATTAAATTTGGAGCAGAAAACAGTCACTGCATTTAAAAAAAAAACTTGAAATTGACAGACAAATGACTAAATATATTTCTTTAGTGATCCAACATTTCTTCTTAATGAGGCAAGTTGTCACTGACTCTGCTTTTGTCTATAAATTCTGACTGACTCAATTTTCAAAATGTCAGGCTGGTCAAAGGCATCAGTAAATTGCATGAATAAAACATAATACCGGGTAATTGTCTTTAGTTGGTAACATACAGTAATTCCATTTGTCCAAAAGCTTTTGTCCAAAATAGTGTTTCCTGAACTAACTATTAGTCTTATTTTCCTAATAGGAATAATGTTACCTGCAAACAGTTTGTCTACTTCAATTTTATTAGGCCAGAAAAAGGGGGATTAATAAGAGGTTATGAAGTTGTCCCAAGGGAAGGCATATTCAGCAAGAATACTAATATGCACTGTATTGTATACTCTCTTCTCTGTTGCTGTAGGGGACAGGACTAGGATCAATGGATTCGATCTGTATCAGAGGTAATTTAGGTTGGATATTAGAAGTAACTTTCTGACTAAGTTGGTGGTTAGTTGCTGAAACAGGCTACCTAGAGAAGCTGTAGAATCTTCATCCCTGGACATTTTCAGGCTGGAAAGAAATGTGTTTATAATATGATTAGTCAGGAATGATCCTGCCTTGATAATAGGGCTGGACTAGATGACCTTGTGAGGTATGTTCTGTAGGCACTGTATTTACAACCCAGTCCTGATACCCTGCTCCATGCCAGCACAACCTTCAGACTGACCAAAACCGCTCCAGTTGATAATACACAAATGTTATTGATACACAGTGATAAGATTTAAGAGTAATGCAGGCAAAGCAAGCAAGATGATTAGAAAATACATTACCCAAATTCCCCAGTGCCCAGAATATAAATAAAGCAAGTGGTGCATCCAGCCAGTATATAAACACTACCTAGAAGTTTTTTTTACTTGAATGTCCAGTGCCAGCAAACTTGGAAATTGGAGGCTGATGCCAATATGTTGTTCTGAAAACTCCTTCTTTTGTGTTCTTTCTCCTCTCATGACTCTTTGTTTCCAGGGACTATTTATTGGTTTCCTTACAGCCCTCATGCTGTCTGCCTTCTTTTTTGGCAGCCAGAGTTCAATCTTTATAAACCCATCACATGCACACAATTTGATTATTTCATTCTAAACTGGAAATCCCAAGAGTTTTTGCAAATGGGCACTGTAATACTGGAACTAGGTCTATCTCTATTATGAAAATAAAGCTTGGGTTTTTTTTATTTCCAAGGATGTGTATTTTTGTTGACCTCAGACACCCTCTATGCCTTCAAGGTTGTGAAACTGTGTGACAAACAGTCTTTAGAAACCAGTTAACCCTTGCCATTCCCCTAGACCATTGTCCTGATGCAATGTAATATCAAATCTCTAAATATAATTTTCTAGCCATCATGTTCCAGCCCTACTTTCCTATGACATTATATTGCTGGGAGGTGCAGAAAGAGACTCTTATGCAACTTGTTATTTCAGGTGAAATGTGCCTGGGAATTATAGAGAAGTAGGGCTGGAAGGCACCTCAGTAGATGATTTAGTCCAGCCAACTGCCTGAGGTAGGAACAGTCCTATCCAAAACATCTTATACGAATCCAATGTTTAAACTCTTAGCAAAACTACAGTCAGCAATGACAACACAAGACATAATGCCCTAAACTTCCACAGGTAAAGCAGGGGGGTCACAGAGGGCAATCTTCTGTAAAGATTAATATATGGTCAAGAGATCCTAGGAAAAGGCCCTTCCCTTCACAGCAGAGGAAGGCAAAACCCATTCCCTATCAATGGAATACTTTCCATATCATAGATTCATAGAAATTAGGTGTTGGAAGGGACCTTGCAAGATCATCAAGTCCAAGCCCCCTGCCATAGGCAGGAAGTCCATTGGGGTAAAACGATTCCAGCAAGATATGCATCCACACGCCTTTTAAATGAGTCTGGTGTAGGTGCTTACACCACCTCCATGGGGAGTCTGTTCCAGACCCTGGATGCTCAGACTGGAAAGGAGTTTTTCCTTTATCCAATCTAAATCATCCTTCAGAAGTTTGTGGCAGTTAGACCTAGTTATCCCTTGGGGGGCCTGGTGAACAACTCTTCTATCAGATCCTGGTACACCTCCCTTATATACTTACAGGCTGCCACCATGTCCCTCCTGAGGCTTCTCTTGTCCAGGCTGAAGAGTCTTGAGTCCCATACCCTGCAACCTTTCTTCATAAGGCTTGCTGTCTTAGCCTTTGATCACACAGTTGGCTTTCCTTTGGATTCTCTCAAGCTTATCCACAACCCTTCTGAAGTGGGAGGTCAAAAACTAGACACATTACTTTAGTTGCAGCCTCACTAAGGTTCAGTAAAGTGGGAAGATGATGTCCCTGGTTTTGCTTGAGGTGCATCGGTGGATGGATGTCAGAGTCTGGCTTGCTTTGCTGGCTACAACATCGCATTGATGGGTCATGTTCATGTTAGGGTCAATCAAGACCCTCAAGTCTCTTTCAGTCACAGTGCTAACAAGCGTAGCACTGCCGACCCTATAAGTATGATGCTAGTTCTTCCTCCCAAGGTGGAGCAACCTGCACTTCTCTGCATTAAATGCCATCAGGTTTTAGTCTGCCAACCTTGTGAGCCTGTCCAGGTCAGCCTGTATGCTCAGCCTATCCTCCACTGTGACTGCCTTCCCCCATAGTTCAGCATCATCCACGGACTTCACCAGTCCGAATGTCGTGCCTGAATCCAGATCATGTATGAAGATGTTGAAGAGTACTGGCCTGAGCACTGAGCCATGAGGGACACTGCTGCTTACCTTGTGCCAAGTATCAACTAATACTCTTTGGTCTGACCCTGGAGCAAGTTCCCCAGCCTTTGGACCATGAGATGGTTGAAGCTAAGTTCTCCAGCTTGGCCATGAGGACATTATGGGAAAACAAGTCAAAGGCCTTCCTGAAATCCAGATATATATTAACCTTGTCTAACTTGTCCAGGCAGGCAATGGGTTACCTGGTCATACAGGTGACAAGGTTGGTCAGGCAGGACCTTCCAGTAACAAAGACATGTTAACTAGAACTCAAAAAGTTGCCTTCTGTTAACCTGGTGCTGGTGGAACCCTTGTTAATTTTCTCCGGGATCTTTCCAGGGATGGATGTCAGACTGATTGGTCTGTAATTCCCTGGGTTTTCCCTCCTTCCTTTCTTGAAGATTGGGACCGTGTTGGCTCTTTTCCTTTCCTCTGTTACCTCTCCTGGAAACTGCAAGTTCTCAAATACCTGCCATAGGGTGTGCTATGACGTCTGCCAGCTTCTTTAAGACTCTTGGATGCATTCCATCCCAGCCTGCAAGCTTGTGGATGTTGGGCCTCTTGAGGTGTTCCCTTACTTGATCTACATCAGTTGTGGGCCCATCTCCCACCCCTTGGATGTTTTGTGTTCTATCACACAGGATGACCCCTTGGGACAGGTGGAAGACTGAAACACAGTTATCGTTTAGGAAATTGGCCTTTTCCTGAGTGTCAGATGTCAGCTGCCCCATTTGATTTAGCAGGAGTTCAATGTTGCCTTTGTTTTTCCTCTGACTTTCCACATATCTGAAGGATTGTTTGTTGTCATTGATTCCAGTGGCTAGCCTGAGTTTGGTTCCTGCGTTGGCTTTTTTGGTCCACTCTCTACAGGTGTGGGCTAGTGCTGTGTAGTCCTCCTTGGTAATGACTCCTACTTTCCATCCGGTATAGGCTTCTCCTTTTAGTTTGAGTAGGTCCAAAAGTTCTCTATTGAGCCAAAAGGGATCCCCAGCCCACTAACTGCTTTTCCTTTGGGACAGAATAGACTTTCCTTGTACCTCAAGGACTACACTCTTAAGGAACAACCATTCCTTGTGGATTCCCCTTTCTAAGTGGCCATGGTTTTTCAGTGCCTGGATGGCCAGTCTCCTGAGTTTATGAAAGTCATCCTTCACAAAGATGAAGATTTCTGTTTTACTGAGAAATTTACCCACCTTTCATGGACAGAGAAAGTGATCAATTCATGGTCACTGTCACCAAACTTCCCCTTGATCCTCAGATCACTCACCAGATCATCCCCTTTTGCCAGAACCAGATCCAGCAGTGCCTTTCCCCTAGTCTGCCAGTAGATCTCTTGTGTTAGTTAGAAGTCGTCAATCAAACAAGGAAGTTACACGACTGGTCAGGTTTGGCTGTGTGCTCTTCCCATGAGATGTTGGGGAGGTTGAAGTCTCCCATGATAACTAAGCATTGGGAGCATGAAGCCTCAGGCAGCTCCCTATTGAATTCTCAATCCAGCTCTTCATCTTGGTTGGGTCTGTAAAAGACTCCTACATTTATATCCCCTTCCCTGTGCTCCCTCTGTATTTTAACCCAGAGGGTCTCAAGACATCCTCCTGGATTGTTAAGCTCAGTTTGAAAGAAGTGTACTGCTCCTCACATAGAGAGCTACATCCCTACCCCTGTTCCCTACACGGTCTCTCCTGTACAAAGTATAGCTTTCTATACCTAGGGACCAGTCCTAGGTGGAGTCCCACCAGGTCTTCCAGGTTTTCATTATCCCTATGAGATCATAATCATTGTCACTCAGGAGGAGGGCCAGTTCCTTTTGTTTGTTTCCCAAACTCCTGGCATTTGTGTACAGGCAGCTGAGCCTGTCATAAGAAGCCCTGGGCTTTCCTGAGTGCTGGGACATGAACTTTCCTTGGGCTGTTTTTGGAGTGGGTTCCCTTGGGCTACCTAACCTGTAAATACTGTGGTTGTTGTGACCTGGGCTAGAATTATTTATTGACTGCCCATCCCCAGGTTGTCCTAGTTTAAAGCCCTGTCAAGTAGATTAGCCATCCTGGCCAAGAAGAGTTTCTTCCCATTTAGGGTGAGGTAGAGGCCATGTCAATCTAACCATGGAGTAAAAGTCCTTCCTGACCCTAAATATGATGATCAGTCTGATACTGAGTAGAGGGGCAAGACCCTCTAGCCAAGAATCTCGGGTCTGAGTCTCAACAGGAATATTGGCATACCTGATTCAAAATCCCCAGCCTCAGCTGAGCCAACACAGAATGTATCTAAGGGCTTTAAAAAACCCCCTGACATGCAGCAGCAGGGGGTATGGAAGTTCATCCCAGCAACCAGAAAAGCCCAGAAGCATGGAAAATACACATTGCTTGACAGGTGTTGCAGTAGTAAATAATCCAGCACAGTGGTTGGCAACCTTTTAAAGCTAAGGCCTGAACTGACCTAGTTTGGGTCAGAGGCAGGCCGGCCAGTGAACAGTGAGAATCCAGCCACTGCTGCCATTATTCCCCAAGACCAAGTGGAGGTGATATGCCCAGCACTGCTGCCACTTCTCCCTAAACTGGCATGGGGAAAGCACCTCCTGCTGCTGCTTCTCCCTGCATCAGCATAGATAAAGTGTCTCCCTTTGGCCATATCCATCTAACCATGGGGCAAAAGTTTGCCTGCTACTGCCATTTCTCCCAGCGCTGGCATTGAAAAAACAAATGCTGCTCTAACCCCTTGCTATCCAATGCCACCAAAACCAGATCTAAAGGCTCTATGGGCCAGATCTGGCCTTCAGGCCATTGGTTCCTGATCCTTGCTCCAGTAGGCTGAGGCTGCATCTTGGACCCAGGAACTTATGAATTAGATGCTCAGTTTTTACTCAGATCCTCTGTCCTTCTCCTGCAGTAACATGCAACTGTAGTACTAAATGTTCAGCTGGTGCCTGCCCCCACCCCAAGCTCTTTGCCTCTGTTGTTTAAGACACTGAAGGAGTCTTTTATCACCACCCTTTCTTGCCCGTAAGGACTTATTCTAGCTTTGAACATCCCATTTGCCAGGAGCACCCCCTATCTCCTGTGTAGATGAGAACTTAATTTATTGTAGTTCTTTCAGCAAATGATTATTCAGTTCTGGGTCTTGCTATCCTTATCTATTTAGAAGGAAAAAAAAGAGTGAGTGAAGGGAAGAAGATTTTGCTGTCTGTGTACTTAACTCCCAAGCCTATAGTGGGACACATTAGTTAATTTTTGAGAGCATTTTGAATGTGTAACCACCTCAACAAATGTTAGTAGGCCACAGTCTCTGTTAGCTTTACACCAAGAAGTTGCAGTCTTCCATATACAGATACTTAACATTACTTTTCAGCCAAGAGAGTCATTCCACCAGCCTCTTTCCTGTGTAATAGAAAACATCTCACCAAGAAGGGAGAAAAAATTCAACACCCAGCTTGCCATCAAACAACGTGTAGGTAGACAGAATGCTTAAAATTTTATTTGAGCCCAATTTTCATAAAACAAACTTTTGCACCCACAGAGACCTATAACATCTTTTTATTCTCCTGTGCAATATGAAGTTTCATTTCTACATGGGAGAAATGTTACAATCTATAAATTCTCCTATGCCTGAGGAAGGGAGTGTGCACTCAAAAGCTTGCAGATAAAGATTTTTTTTTCAGCTATTCAGTTGATCTAATAAAAGATGGCCCCTCTGCCAAGAGTTCTGCGTATTTTCTGCCACATAAAGAGTCAGGAAGTACACACTCATATTATGTTCTTGGTCCTATGTTTTGTCTGGGATCACATACCAGTAACAAAACTCTGGTGAGCTGCCTGTACTACAATTTTTAACATCAAGCGGTTTAGAAAAGAAAATCATCATTTGAAATCTGCTTATAAATACTTTCTATGGTATTCTATACTATGCACATGGAATATTCTTGCAGGCTTCATACTTAACTGGTTTACTGTATTGTACATTTCCTCTGGTTGTAGTGGTATGCCTTGTTGCATCCTCTTCCAGTTATGCAGAAAAGGTACCTGTCCAGTCCAAGAGAGAAGCTAAATAAGCATCAAGCCACAATTTCTAGTTGAAAGACTTTCAAAACATGAAAATATAAAACCAAAGAGAGTTCTGACTTGATTGCATTCAACTCATTCTCCTGGACAGACAAATATATTAAGCATCTGATCAAATTCTAGCAGTTCATCCTACATTTGGAAAGAAACATATCATCTGTGTACAACATGCAGTAAGGAGTGTTGGTGCATAACGGTTAAGAGATGCCTTGGCACAGCTTGTGTTGAGCATATTATGAGCATGGGAGCAGGAAGTTACCCCTGTAGCACAGGAAAAGGTTCGGTGCACGGTCAGAGCCCGCCAAAAACTTGCAGCTGCACCAGCGAGTGCATGCTTGCGATTGGCTCACGTTAAATTATGCATACGTGTCAGTTGGCAATTGGTCCGCTGACTGAATAAGAAGCTTGGGCAATGCCCGCCCAAACTGGAGGAGAGCTGGGACACGCATGAGGAAACATCCATGTGCGTTTCCAAGCCACGAAGGAGGCCTGATCAACCGACAATGGCTCCCTGCCGGATTCATCCGACGCCCCATACCCTGCGTGAGTGTGAGCTTACATGTGCCTGAATTCCTAGTTGAGTTTTTGTAACTTCAAGGAACGTGCCTACAGCCTAAGGACTGTAAGTAAAGGTGTTTTTGCTTCCAACAACCTGCGAGTCTAGTGCTCTAATTCCACACTCCATCAGTAGCCCCATTCTGCCAGTGTTTCTCGGCACCCCACATGGCGTCACGAACAGGATTATCAGTACTCTGAGAAGACACTATGGAGCTGGAATTAGTTGAGGGTTGTCCATGGTGCATTGGAAAACACCACATGCTAGACGCAGCGGAATTGGAAGCACACATCGCTTACCATCAAGTGGGTGGAACGGGTGGAAGAGTTGTGAGCAGTTGCCTTTCGCTCGAGGGAGAAGGGGACCCAGTGAAAGAGTGGGAAGTGAGCCTCCACCCGAGAGCCTTCGGTTGTGTAATGGGGAGCGAGCAGGTTCGGTTTAAACTCCGGTAGCAAGGGGGCAGCGAGTCTTCAGCTGAGCAGAAGCCGAGAGAGGAAGATGCGGCTCTCAGCCAGGAGTTCGCTTGCTGTATGTGCTGTGTGTGGGAGAGGAACAGCGCTGATAAATGTAGACATGCTGTTACCGGAATCAGGGCAGCTGGAGCTTTCGGAGCTCCATGGAGAAGCGGAGGAGAGCCACTTCGTATCTGAAGAGACTGGCACGGTGTTAGAGAAGGGGAGAATGCTGCGAGTAATGTTCAGCACGGTCACAACCCTTATTCGGGAAAGGACCGATTTGGAAGCCCGATTGCATGCTGTACACGGGGTTTAGCAGGTTGCAGCTATGGAGAGCCAGAATCCCCCATCATCGCAAGATGTCAGCAAGACGGAAGGGGGCCGCCACGGAAGGGTCGAGAAGGAGGGCAGAGTTCCCCATGGCGGGGCAGAAGTAGCAACTCCACCCCAGAAATACTGCCACGGTTGGGAAAAAGAAAAAGGCGGAGCTAACGGCGGAGTATGTATCCAAATAATATCCAAATAAATATCTCCAAATAATATCCTAACAAAAGCTGTGCCGAGGCATCTCTTAACCATTTTGCACACTCCATCAGCAGCCCCATTCTGCCAGCGTTTCTTGGCCCCTACAAGGAGGAAACAGGAAACTAATATACAAAAAAACAGCTTTATAAGGAAGACCCATTCGGACAGAAGGAACACCCATCACTTTCATCTTAAATGTACACTTCACACCAATGTAAATCCTTTATCTACAATACTGCATACTGAGTCATAACTGCAGTTTCTTTGAGTCAGATACTCATTAGCCTTATTCCATTACAGCCACTGGAGCTCATTTGCTCCAGTCAGGGATCTGAACCAATATCTTCCTGGCACAGGTTGATCTTCTGTAACAAAAGCAAAACACTGTTTTATTTCCTTACATCAATACAGCAAATCTTCTGTTTGATCATTCACCAAAAATGTTGGGATATAGATGCAAGACATGAAGTGATGTTTCACAACACCCCATAAAAGCAAACTGACCCAACACAAATATTTGGGCACTGGAAATAAGTCCAGATTACTACACCTAAATGTGAGGAGGAACTGGGGGGGTGGGAATTAACCCCTGAGTCAAACAGGCCAGGGACGAAAAGGTTCAGGAACGTTTCGCCCTGTTTCTCTTTTCCCGTCCTGAATAAGAAATCCGAAGCCAATGTAAGAAACAAATGTTTTACTTTCAGCTTGAACACACAGTAGACACGCTCCGTAAACTCCACCGTGAGGCACTCCAATGCCTCGTACCACGCTCCGTGCTGGCAGTTCCCTTTAAACTCTGTGAAACGCCACAACTGAAAAAACCTCAACTGTAGGGAACCCGAGAGCTCTTTAACGCTTATACGCTGCAGACTATCTGATTGGGGCATCCGGGGGGGAAAGGGACCCGTGGACACAGGAACACACTATGTGTGATCCTGCCTTCCCTTTTCCCGGGCTCTGCTTTTATACTGCCCTAACGGCCAATTAGCCTGGGTCTTTATTTTGCACGCTTTGAAGCTGCATGAGCCGGGGATTTTGCTGCATGCATGCTTCGTGCGGCTAACTGAGCTGCACCCGCTGTTTCCCCTTGCAGCAAGCACAGTTTTCTCATGTTTGGTTACTGTTTATCACCGCTTATTTATCACACTAAACAGGTCAGGTAAAGTAGATTAATTGTCCATAAAATTAAAAATAACTCTAATATAGTCTTAGTCTGATTACTGTAAGAGATAAAAGCTATCATCCAGGACATCAGATGCCGATGAGTTTGCAGCACAGGTAGGCAGGAATAATAGAAGTCTGATTAAAAGTAATATATTTATTCATTCCTCAACTCAAGAAATGTTGCTATTTTATGGATTGAATTACTGGATTCTTACCTCACTCACTCCACTGACTTTATTGGTATTAAAACAGTAAAGAATTAAAAGGAATCTGGTATTTGGCTGAAACTTTGGAAAATCCTGTGTGATTTACCATCTCAAATGTTCAGACGAAGGGAGCAGTTACCTATGTCCTGCAGCCAATTCTGACCTACAGATCTGCAAAGAGACTGGCCCGTGGTGGGGAGGTTAGGCAGCACACAGCAGTAGACATACCTTTTCCACTCTACTTCTTCTGCCCTCTGCCATTGTTTCTCCTCTGAGGCACCCCAGCCTTCCTACTGCATGTTTTGCACCCCCTACTGCAATATAAAATCAGAACTAGATCAGGGAAGTCCTTCCCCGCCCAATTCTGAAGAGTAAATAGCCTGTACTCAAAAAGTGTAACTAGAACCTGGTACTCAAATTAAACAGCATAAATAATTGATTAAAGTTATCCTCGAAGTCACTTAAATTGTACAAATATACTAAATCTGGGGTTTCCTGTCCAAATCGCTGAGCCAAAATTTTCCTAAGGCATTTAGAATATGTTAGTTTTACATCCAAATTTTATGATCCAAATGGGTTCCCACCCTTCCAAATAAGTATCATATTTCCTGCTAAGATCTTCAGCATCCACACAATGTATCTAGGTGAGGGCTGGGAATTTGGTATTTAGAAATTCAGATCTTGATGTAAATATGCCCATTAGATTATCCAAGCACATAAATCAGGTTTCTTTTTTTAGAGACCTATGCATTTGAAAACTGAGCTTTGATGCACCTGCTTTTCCCTATCCTCCCACTTGCATTGTTTTTCTAATGGATCTAACAGATCAATTGCATCTAACCCTCAGAAATATGTCATCCCAACTGCAGTCCCAGTTCCAAATGCAAAACCTGCACTCACTCTTTCCTTTTAGAGAAGCTGAAAAAATATTTGTGTTTTGAGAATACAGTATAAATACAAAACAAATAATAGAAAATGTTTTTTATTTATCAGCCCCAGAAATCCAAAATGTTCAGCAATATTCTGAGTTGTGGCAGGAAAAAAATTATGAAATTTTGTAGGGACTAGCTGCTGATAGACCCAAAGTATATTTGTGATTTACCTACTTACATTATTTTTAACTTGGGTGTATTCCAGCAGTTAAATACAAATAAAAAGCTTTCCTTTTTTTTCCTAGTGGAATTTCCAGGCATTCTCTCACTGAAGGAGAAATATTTCAAACAGTCTTCCAACACTTTAAAGGACTGCATTAAAATTAAACAGCATACCCAGCTGCACACTCAGGACTTCACATTTCTACACTTATGTCTTTTACCCATCTATTGTTCAGAAAGTGAAACACCTTGTATCTTCAATCTGAAATACTATATTTACCATATTTTAAGGGGTTTAATAAAACATATGCAGGCAAATGTTTTACTTGTATGAGAAATGTATCATTTTTAGTTTGAAAAAAATGGCCTCTGGCTTTGGTTATTGTATGTTATGGTTGGTCAATGTCTGATGGGCAATAGCTTTATATCATAAGCTTCAATACTGTGTGCCTTTCCACTCAAACAGCTGTTTTTGAACAATGTGAAAATGATCCCAGTGCAATTCCAGACAAATAAAGTTAAAAAAATTATTGGAATCATAACTTCTGATTTATAAAAATGTTGTAAGTATATTTTGTTAGAGGGAAAATAAAAATCTTAGTGGTTATTTAGAGAGATTGTACGGTTTTTGGACAGCTTTGAATTAGCCATATGTGGAGAAAGTTCTGCATGAGTTGACTCCTATTCCTGTCAGTGGGATTCCATGTGAACTTAAGGGTTCACTTGCTTGGAGCAGTTTCAAGGTAGGCTGGGTTTTGGATTTGATTTAGGGGAAGTCTCAAGGAACAAAAGTAATAACAAGAAAAACTCACCAAAAGAAAGGAACATGGTAAGACTTGCACTACTTTTTGTTGATATAGAAAATATTTAACCAAATTCCAGATGACTAGATTTCTGATAAGCAAAATGTCCATGCTTTGCTGTATAGGCCTACCTGAAGAGGAAATAAACATGTGCTGTAGTGGCTTGCTTCCTCAAAACAGGTCCAGTCAGAAAAGAGAGGTGTCTTTGTATATGGCAAGGTGTGAATGCATTCAAGATGCTCCCATTAGCCAAACCCAGGAAATGGGGTTCCATCAGAATTTCCCAGTAATTCAGTGTTATTTCTTGATAGATGTTGAATAATAAGCAAACATTCCAAATAGATTATTCTCTGGGGGCCCTGGCCTCATTTAAAGGCACAATTGGATCTAATCCCCGATCCAAAAGTTGTTCTTCATGCCATGCACACATGACATGGCAGGAGGCACAATAGCTAGGATTGGGAGTCAGATCCCAATTGCACCCTTTCTATTTGCTAGTTCAAGGGAATCCCATGATCATGACCCCAGGCTCCTCCTACAGCAGCAACTTGCAAGTGTGATGACCACAGTTTTGAAGTTGGAGCCAACAATCAATTGATTATCAGTCCTGGCCTCAGGCCATTCTTAGATCAGTTCAAGATGCTAGAGAAGATGCTGGCTGAAGCCATCAATCAGCTGATTCTTGGCCATAGCCGGGACCTGCTACACACTAAATTTAAGGTGCCATTGAAACCAGCCATAAAAAAATGTTCTACACTATATCACATATAGAACATTTTCATGCCTGGTTTGCCATTTTATGGTGTCTTAAACTGAATGCACATGTAACATCCTTGAAATTTATCCCATGATTAACACATTAATTCTGACATAATTGTAATATGTAGAGGGGGCCTGAAATATCTATAAATGGCTGATTCACTAGACTACAATGATGGCTAGATTTGGGCCCTTAATAAATGTCCCCCTCAGTAGATCTGACTAAAAATCTTTAAATACAAAGCATTTGTTTTTAATGAAAAATAATGTGGCTTTTACTCATTTTTTTTTAATTGAGAACATTACTAAAAATATGTATGGTTCTTAAAAATGTTCACTTTCTAAAGACCAAGAGAAAAAGATAGTCTTTTTATAGGAAAATGAAAAAAAAAGCAAAAAAAAAACCAGTTTAAAAAAATGGGTTGGTTTCAGACCCTTCAAAATGGAAATAATGTCAGAAATTCTGGGTTTGAGGAGAGGATTGTAACATTAAGTATTTATTTTTCAACCCATATTATGGCCCAGTGAGCATATCTACCTGTGCTATTAATGCATAGCAGTAAACTCTGGTGCATATCGTGTCAGAGTTTATTGCTACTAGGCACCACATTTGAACACATGCCTGGGACTGTAGCACTCTGAACTGAATCAGAGCAGCCCCATCTGGCAGGAGCCCCTGTGTATCAATCTGCCAGCCCATGGCAGCTTTGACCTGGTTCAGTGTGCTGTGGAAGGACTGGCTTCATCACAATGGCACTTCAGCATGGGGCTAGCCGGCAAGGAGCCCCCACACTGAAGCACCCTTGTGCCCCAGCCAGTCCTGTCAGCGTCTCCCTGTGTATTGTTGTGAATGAAATACAAACTCTGGCAAAGGCAGAGTTAATTGGTTTACTCCATCCTAATAGCACTGCATGTGTAGACACTGAGAAGTTTACTGTGGAGCTAATTAGGCAGCTCCACAGTAAATGTCTTGTGTAGATATACCCAGTATGACACAAAAAGGTGTAAACCAAAATACTCAAACTAGGGTAGCTTGATTCAGTTTTCTAACTCCTTATTTGGGTTCTTAACAAAATATTTCAAAGTGCTGCTTATCATTCTGATCTCTTTTTAAAATTAAAAGTACCGATTTTAGTACCAAGTTTGTTCATTTTAGTTCATATAACTTGCTAAGGCGCAGTAATTACTATCATCTTGTGAACTATAAACATAGATACTGAATTTAGGAGAGCAGAGACCTATGCTTTAATCTCATTTTTTACATGGATGCAACCCCAGCTGACTTCCTGCCCTGGGGCAAGGGGCTGGACTCGATGATATTCTGAGGTCCCTTCCAGCCCTAATGTCTATGAAAACTATGAACATGAAACATGGAACTCAACCAATCCATTTGAATTTATTTAAAATTGATATCCGATCCCACTTTCATCATACTGCTCATGGTCACCATCTTGGGTGATTAAAAACACTTGAGGTTGCCATCTTGGTTGTCAAAACTTTCACTTTTGCTTAATGCTCATTTCACTTAACGCTTGATTTTTCAGGAACCAATTAAGAACGCTAAGCGGGGATTGCCTGTACTGTGAGATTCAACTAAATAACATTTGCAAAGTGTTAAACAAAGTATTAAAGCAGAACAGAATGGAGAATGGTTAGGACATTTTATAGGTACCTGTCTTCTATTAAAGCCATCCAAGCCCATGCTACAGCATACACATAAACTGTGAAAACTGGTGTAGTTCTTTTTATTTATCTATGAAAGTATTATTTAGCAAATATTTCAGACAGTCCTGATTAAATATTTGGTTTTTATTGATTTTCTATATTGTATTATAAAGGTGAAATGCTTTTGAATCATCTTTTGTAAGTTATGGTTAAATTAATAAAAATGGATACATTGCAATACAGAGCAATATTTAAGTGCTATGTTCTTTTGAGCAAATTGGACAGTTCTTAGTTGTCTACTGTGTGTGTTTGTGTGTGTGTGTGTGTGTGTGTGTGTGTGTAAATGTATATATAATAATGAATCCGGGCCTTTTTAAGCTACACTTCTTGGAGATCATGAATTCAGTGCATAAATGGTGTGATAATGTCTCTTGCCATAATTTCCTGAAAAGAGATTAAAATATACTCTATTCATACCATGGAAAAGAAAAGCTTAATGCAGAGACAACTCTTCTACGCCCTATCAGTATTTCCCTACTCAGTCATTCAGAGTTCAGAAGTCAGGCTCCCTAAAGTCATCTCATTGTGTTAAAAACTGCAAGGCACTTGCACACCTTTCAACCTCATATTTTTTAGCTATTTTCAGCAAAAATGAAGGGTGGAAACTTATATTTTAAAATGAAATATGAAATTCTCATTCAATGGTCTGACTTTTAAAACAGACCAAATATAATCAGTTTGGTAATTTCAATTGTGAGAGGTGGTAAAAATGCAGTATAATTATGAAGTCCAAAAAGAAGATAGAAACCATGGTTGTTAGACTTGTAACACCAGTGGGATTCAAGAAATGAAATTATTCTCTCCTCTAAATCCTATCTATAAACATGCAGGAAGACAATATGAAATTCTGCTTCATCGTTACCTACCTACTCCTCAGGGGTCGTTATACTTTATTTAAAACAGAACCATTAATCTAATCCAATGACTCTCAGCCAGGGTTGTACAGCACCCTGTGGTGCCTTGTAATCCTTTCAAGTGTTCCATAGGGTGCCACATAGTGTTACCATTACTCTGTGTGCAGACATGATGAACCCAGGTATTTCAAATAGGAATCCATAGTGTCAATATTATGATGATCTTTTATGATCTCTCTGAGTTCATGGCAACAGAATTATTCTTATATTATTGTTTCATAAAATACAAGGGAATACTAAGATATTTTCTGAGAGGGTACCCCAAGTCTAAAAAGATTGAGAACCAGTGGTCTAATCCTATTAAAAAGACTTCTTCAAGCACATCATTCCTTCATTAATTCTGCATGTCTCCTACTTTACAAGAAGAATATCTAAGTAATATGGTAGACAATAGTATTTTCAAAATAATCAATATTGGTTTTAGCTAAGGGTCTAACTATCATGAATCCAACTATAGAGGTTTTAGAGAAAAAAAGTAAAAAATATGAAAATATGAAATATGAATATATTCTGTAGAAGACCTGAGGAAGAATGCACTGCATTTAAAAGCTTATTTAGGCTATCTCAATCATATAGTTAGTCCAAAAAATATATCATCCACAAAAAAAAAAAAAAATGTAAATAAGTAAATGCCTTATGTAGACATTGCAATGTAATGTCTTTTTTTAAAAAAAATATGGGTTTACTGTAAATAAGTGTTCCAAAATAGAATATTGCCCATATTGATCAGTGAATATAGTAAGAGGACTTTCTCATACATGTGTGTTGGGAGGTATAAGGAGATAACTCTTTTGTAGTCTGATGGATTTATGTTTAAGTGGTGTCTGAAGCAGCTCAGAAATCTGGAATGATACTGCTAGATCTGGGTAAATGAAGTAGTGAACAGAGGTTAAAGTAGGTGATCACAGTAGAGGGGAGATGATACAAGATCCACAATAAATGCAATTTATAACCGTACTTGTCATAATTTATTGCATATTTCCCCAGACCCTACCAGTGAAGTGAACTTTCTCATTCACAGTTTAACTCCCTAGGAGTCATGTGGCAGAACAGACAGAACAAATGGAGACCAGCAGGCCTTTTTGGATATGAAAAAGTCTAGCAGGATGGACATGTAAGCCGAGTGAGGTATTGCCTTTTGCTGAAGTCAGTTCTCCTTTTTCTTGTTCCATCTAAGTCGTGGTGGGTGAGAGCCTTGGCAGGAAGTGGGACTCCCTTGGGGAGCACAGGACTACAGTGGCCGCACCCCCAGTTCAGCCCTGGCACATGAATAATATAGTGCATCTTCTCCAAATTGTTAGTAGTGAGTAAATTCTCAAATAAATTTGGTAATTTTTGAGTTATGATTAACAGAACCTCATCTAATATTTTGAGGCTCTTTTTAAAATTATAAACTACAAGAAGTTAAAAATGTGTACTAAGAGATATTGTACATCTTCGGAGAAATGTAATTTTTATAATTATTTACTAAATGAAATACATTAGTTTTCAGTGGTTATAAATAATATGTGGACTGGTATGATATAATGACAACCAGAACTCATGAGTTGCAGTTAATTATTCTTGATCTCTGTTGTAACAGTTAAAAGATTTAGAAAACCTAACCCCATCCATCAAAATTGGTAGCCATTGAGGATCCCAGATTATCAATGCCCAGTAACAATTAGGTTTGTGCGAAGCAGGAAGTTTTTGATTCAGCTTTTGATTCAGCCAGTTCAGAGGGACAGTGATTCAATTTGGTAATTCAAATCACTGTCCCAGTTCGATTCAGCCAATTTAGATTCGAAGATTCAGCTGTCAGATCAGGCTGAATCTTCTCTGAATTGAACAGGTGGGAGTGGCAGTGGCAGCATCAGTGGCGGGGGCGTGGTGGCAACGAGTGGGGCCTCAGCCCCTGCCCACTCCCCCAGCCCACCCCCCATGGCTGCCTTGCCCAGCCCCAGAATCCCAGCACTTAAAAACAAAAACAAAACTCACCAGCTCCCTCACCACACTCACCAACTGCAGCAGCAGCAATCAAGGCCTCTGGAGGGGTTGTGGCAGAACCCACCTCATGCAGCATGGGGCAGTGAGGGGCAATGGGCATCGCCCCCCCGCCTTGCATCTGTGCAGCAACTGCCACATTGCATGGGTGTTGCATGGCTCAGTAGGGCAGGCTGAGTGCTGCCAGGCTCTGGCTGACTTCTGAAGCTGCCCCGGCTCTGGGACTGCACAGCACCCAGCTGCCACACGAGCGCCAGGTGGCGAGGGCGATCCTCTCTGCCCCGTGCTACATGGAGGGGCTCTGCCATGAGCCCCCAGAGGCCCTAATTGCTGCTGCTGCAGCTGGTGAGTGAGGAGCTTTATTTCTTCTTTTTTTTTTTTAGTGCTGGGATGCTGGGGCTGGGAAGTACAGCTATGGTTGGGGGGGATGAGGAAACAGGTGGGAAGTGGGGCTGGGTGGGGGGCACTCGGGGCGATGGGGAGCTGTCAAGAGATGGGGCCAGGAGGATGTCCCCCATGGTCTCCTCCCACCTATTCCAGCTCCCCCGCTCCCTAGTTACTGGTGTGGAGCTTGGGTCCAGCTCTCTGCAGGGATGAGCGGGGACTGCCCAAATCTCCAAATCAATTTGGAAGCTTCTGAGTTGATTCAGGGGCTTCCAATTCCATTCAGACCTTTCAATGGGTCCCCTGATTTAATTCAGATTTGGATATTCAGCACCTGAATTGGGCCAAATCTCCTCTGAATCAAATCAGCTACTGAAGTTTCACACAGCCCTAGTAATTATGGTTTACTAGTATTATCCAGATGGGACAGTAGTGGTGCAGAAAATGAGTGATGGGAAGTCTGCTGAATTGAAGAAAGGAATATGAAAGAAGGCAAACTGCAATTCAGGCAATTCTAAATGAGTAGAGCTAAGTTTATGATGTGCTGCCTGTGGTTTTCTGGAGAGATTAAAGCTGTGATGTATCTAGTCTAAGTGGAAGCGTAGAAGATGCATCTACGTGGTAATTTAACTTTTCATCTTAGTGGTACTGGATTATGTATGTGTCACTTTAATCATCATATAATGCAGTGGCTTCATGTATGATTACAAAGGAACGATATATTGGTAGTGTTATACAATTTAAATATTAGGATGTGATAATTTGTGGATTCTATCTCTACAGTTTTTGAGTTGTGCTTTATATTAAGCCATTTCTATGTAATTGTGAATGTTCCTGTACCAGGAATGTCTACAAAATGTGTACTCACCTTCCTTACAAGGCCTCCAGATGTCCCGTGGAGCAGTATTCATTGCTAAGTCTGGAGGACCCCACTAATGTGTGGCAAACAGCTTCTACTTCGCTAAGGCCTAGGCAAATCAGTTGGTCAGATTTGTCTGCAGGGAGATGGAGTATGGAGTATAATTAATTATCAGCAACAAGACAGAGATTAGAAAGGAGGATTTTAACAAATCTCATTGAGTAGACTAAGGAAGGCCCACAGGGAAGTAGTTAAGTTGGCTTTTGTCTGCAGAGACCAGGTACAACCACATGTCTGTTAAAGGTCAGAAAGCACATGCAGGAGCTGTTGGGGTGGTGTCACATGTCAAACTTAACAGTCAATGGGTGTGTCCAGATGAGCACGCATGTGTGTCTTACAGCATCTTAAAGCCCTTTGAGATGCTGCAAGAGACACATGCCGGAATGAGAAAATATTCCCCATCCTGCAAATTTGCAGCATGGTGGCAAAATTAGACCCCTGGATATCCAGGGATCAAAAAAATACCACAGCAGAAAAAGCCAGAGCATTTCTATTAGGGCCATGTGAAACAGTAGTGTTCTGCTTTGACTTCCATTTTGACAGTCCAGTGGAACAATGTTTTGTTTAGAGTTTTGTTTCATTTCAAAATCACTGTTCCATTCCGTTTTGTTGAAACGGTTTCGCTGTTTTGACACTGTTTTGACATTTCACTCATAGGCTATAATGGGGAAGCATGAAACAGCCTATAACTTTGTCATTTCTTGCCTGATTCTGATTAAAACTGCAAGATTGAAGCCTGCCATGTTTCAAGAATATTGGTGCAGGGGTTTCTAGGAAACTGCACCTCAGGCTGCTGACAGGTAGCAACTGGGGAACAGGAGCAGTGTCCTGTGATGCAGCAGGCAGCATGGGGGCCCACACCCCTTGGAGGAGTCCAGCAGAGGCCCTGCAGCCCTCCCAGGGGTGCATACAGACCCCCAATCTGCCTGCCAGATCACAGGTCGCTGCTCCTGCAGCCTGGAACCCAGCACTGGGGATCTGAGCCTGGCTGGGGGAAGTGCCTCCTCCAGATGGGCTGAATTCCCAGCCCCTTGCAGCACTGGGGAACTCAGCCAGGCTGAAAGAAGCGCTACCCCTTGCTGAGTACCCCAGCATTGCAAGGGGATGGGAAGTTAGCCTGGCTGGGGAAGGCACTTCCCCTAGCTTGGCTGAGCTCCTCAGTGCTGCCAGGAGCTGGGAACTGAGCCCGGCTGGGGGAGGCGCTTCCCCCAGTGCAGCTGGGTTCCCTAGCACTGTGAGGAGCTGGGAACTCAGCCAGGCTGGAGGAGGTGCTTCTCCTGAGCCTAGCTGAGTTCCCCAGCACTGGGAGCCACTGGAAACAGCCCAGTGGTGGGAGGCACTTCCCCCAGCCGGGCTCAGTTCCCAGCAGCTCACAGCCCTAGGGAACTCAGCCAACGGGGGAAAGCACCTCCCACCACTGGACTCATGCCCCAGAGGCTGGCAGTCCTGTGGAACTCAGCCCAGTGGTGGGAGGCACCAGCTCTGCCCACCTTCCACCCATGGGCTCAGCTCTATGGGGCTGGCAGAGCTGATCAGAGCACAGCCGGTGCTGTGCTCCAGTCAGGGGGCTGGGGCCAGGTGGGGAAGCCATTGGGGTTCTGAGGGAGTGAGTGGGGGTGGGGCAACCATTAAGGAGGCTGTAAGGGCTGCCAAGGGATGGGGCCAGGTGGGGCAGCAATCTTGGAGGGCTGGGGAAGCAAGCAGGGTTGGGGCACGTGGGCCTTGCAGGGTGTATTTGGCACTGGTTGGGGGGGAGCTGTAACCCCTGGAGGGGGTGCGGGGGCTGTGACTTGCTTAAATGGTATCACCAAGGGAGAGAAAACCCATAATTAAAAGTTTCATGATCTAAAACTATTTGTCAAATTACTTCCTGAGCTAACATATAGCTGTTAGAGCTGTTCAAATATTGTCCAGTGGCATTTTACAATCAGAAATTGCTCATTTGACTGAAACAAAACTTTTTTGATGGAATATGTCATTACATGGACAAATTATCAGAGAGCTTTGTTTCAACAAGGCTGAAGTACTTCGACCTGCCATTTAAATGATAAATTCTATAAAGTATCAGAATGAAAACATCAAAATGAAGCCCTTCTATTTGATCAGAATAAAGCCTTTTTAGAAGGTCATTTCAAAATCGCTGACAAAAAGCCTTATTTTTTCAATTTCCTGAGGAATTTCCAGTTTTTTAATTTTAATTATCACTTGTCAGAAGATCAAAATTCCTTGTGTAATGGAAATCTGGAGTTTCCGCAAGGTCTTATGGCTGTCTTGTGCTCCCTCAGCCTCCATGGAATAGCTAATAACATTGAAAATGCACTTATTATTGGAAAGCACTCTACAAGCAAAAAAGGACCTCGAGGTTACAGTGGACTATAAATGAAATATGTGCCAAGAGTGTTCCCTGATGGCATACTGGGCTGCTTTGATAGGTATGCTGCCAGCAGGTAAAGGGAATTGATTATTCCCCTCTATTCAGTACTGGTGAAGCCACATCTGAAGCACTGTGTTCAGTTTTAGGCTCCCCCACTACAGAAAGGATGTGAACAAATAGAAGAGGGTCCAACAGAGTGCAACAAAAATGGTTCAGTAGCTAGGGTATATGACTTCTGAGAAGAGGCTGAGGGAACTGAGCTTATTTAGTCTAGAAAAGAGAAGACTGAGAGCAGATTTAACAGCAGCCTTCAACTCCTGAAGAGTGGTGCAAAAAAGGATGGAGCTTGACTCTTCTCAGTGGTGACAGATGACAGAACAAGGAGCAACTGTCTCATGTTGGAGCAAGGGAAGTTTTAGATATTAAGAAGAATTTTCTCACTGGAAGGGTAGTAAAACACTGG
Source organism: Caiman crocodilus (assembly GCA_030014935.1). NCBI lineage: Eukaryota > Metazoa > Chordata > Crocodylia > Alligatoridae > Caiman > Caiman crocodilus. The sequence continues at coordinate 38,942,006 of JAGPOW010001918.1, read as the reverse complement.
AAGAGGTTACCCAGAGAGGTGGTAGAATCTCCATCCTTGGAGGTTTTTAAGACCCGGCTAGACAAACCTTTGGCTGGGGTGATATAACAGGCTGGCCCTACTTTGAGTCGTGGTGGTGAACTAGATGATCTCCTGAGGTCCTTTTCAACCCTAATTTTCTATAATTCTATGATTCTAAGCATCATCAGTATTGCATGAAAAGAGTCAGAACACGGTCCCCATTTTATAGAAAGGAAGGTGATAGGGAGCTTTAGGGAGGTTCCATGGACATCCCAAGATGCTATGTGCTGAATTAGGGTCAGAGTGTGCATTAGAGCTGATTGAAATGTTTTGCTAGGTCTGTTCTGTCCATTGCAGCACTTGTATTTCCCAGGAGAAGTCCTTAATCTCTCTGTATTGCTGATCTATACTATTTCTTTAGTTAGCTATTTTAAATAAATGTTATTTAGACCTTCAGGTTCCTGAGCCAAAGCCCATTTAAGGCAAGAGAAAGTTTTGTCATGATTTTCAAATGAGCTTAACAGGTGCTGAGCTTTTCACATTTTCTGTCTTTTATTTAGCTGCCTAAAGGGAACTGAGCTCTTTTAAAAATCTAGCCCCCAGGGCATATTGCTAGTGTTGGTGCTAGGCTTCCCAGTAGCAATGGTGCAATATAATATTCTTCCCTTAGTAGCACCCATCAAGAGTAGCCACCCACAGATGACACTCTTTATTGGAGCGGGCCAGCTGTCACTATGATATGCATACTATGAGTTCCTAAATAGGCTGGGGATATTAGGTTAGAAACAACATGCTTTGGGATTCGTCTGCAGCTGTTATAGTACATATTCAAACAATATATTTATATTTGGCTACTTACATATTAAAAAAAACAAAAACAACCCCCCCTAGTGTTTTACTTTAATCTCAACGTGCTCCTGCATTGAGCCTAGCACATGCCCAGAAGAGCATTGTGTTAGTTCGACCTGGCTCACCCAATGGCTGTATAAAATGCATGCTTTGGTGCAGATTTTTCATGCTTTTATCTAATAGCTGATTGAATCAGCTATTAGATAAAAACACCAAAAAACCCCACTGACATGCATGAACTATACACATGTTGCAGAGCCAGGGTGAACTAACATGTTGCTGCTCCTGGTAAAGATTTTTTTTCCCCCATGTCTGTTATCACCCATTGTTTCTTGTTTTGGGGTTTGTTTTTTTTTACTTTTAAGAGGCATTTATTCCAGGGAGGGTGACCCGTTGGGGCCAGTAGAGAGTATGTACAGGTTGGCCTGAACACCTGGGCCTCACAGACATGATCCTGGGCTCACGGCCTGCAAGGCCTGCCCATATGTTCTAGACTAAAAACCACCCTAGCGAGCCAACAGACTATTTACATATTTACAGTTCTGCCAGAGGGGACACCCATGGGGGCCTCACCCATTGTTGCTAAGAAGGGACTCATTATTTTGTCTTTAAAAAATCAAATGCAGTTTATTGATGAATCCTGATAGCTCTTCTCAGCTCAAAATAATACTGTGGATGCGAGTGTAACAAAGTCACTATCTTTAGCTAACTAGCAAGCCCTTGAGATCCTAAAGTCCTGATATTATATTCGTGTTGCTTAATATGTCTCTATGTGGTGTTTACTATGTTGGATTAAATGCTGAAGTTCCACGTGGAGCTTGGATAGCTATTCTATCATTCAGCACAATTATGGCAATTATGCAAAGCTAAAGTTTTACTCCATTTATGTAGCATGGGAATATTATAGGAGATTTTATAGGTTTCATCTAACATGTCTGTAGTCTTAGGTACTACATGTTTTGGGAACCCCTATAAAAACTGTTTTTCCAGCACCTGAACTCTTGAAAATAAGATATATTCAAACACTCTAATCTCCATGAACTATTTGTAAATGTTCCTCTTTTGTTTCCTATTTAAAGACTCTCTCATGTAAGCTTGTATTTGCGTTGCTTGTTGTTTCTAGACAACTAAATAAAAACTCATTTCATTTCATAATTACAAACATTTATTCTGACTATCTGACAAATCTCACTGGATCTTTGTTCCCAGAGTTATCATTGACCAAGATTCACAGCAACAAAGTCATTCATATACTGCCTAATCTCTTTCCTTTAAAACAGTTACATTCAGAAAGTCTCCTTCCCTGGGAGCATCTACATGAGACATTTACCAAGCAGTTGACTAATTAACTGCACATTAAATGTCTCAGTGTTTACAAGTGTACCCATATTAAGGTGCACAAAACAAATATACTCAGTAGCAGGGTAGGATTTGTAAATACAAGTACTTCTTTGTTGTGGAGTTTTTTCATATGCAGTAGCACACATGTAGGCACTAAGAGAGCAGTCCCAGGCTGGCAAGCTAACTCCCCAGGCTCACTGCCAGCCGGGGCTGCTGTGACCTGGCTCAGTGTGCTGTGCTCCAGGCACACATGTAAATTCCTTGTCTAGGAGCTTCCTGAGAATAAACTGCAGAGAAATAAGCTCTGCAGTTTATTGCTGCACGTTAATGACAGGTGTAGATGTGCTCCATGTCACAATGTATTGCTTTAGGAAAATTCCTAGTGATTCTTTGTATTTGTTACATAGAACAAGAGTAGATATGAACAACACAGACAAACCATAATTCATAGGGGATTGGTTTTGCTTGTTTCAGGATCTTACTTAAGCTTTCTTCCTTTAAACATGGGTACATGGGGAATAGAGAATGTATTTTCCTATTCCACCAAGCTTCCCCTCTGCAACATAAACTCTGCAAGACTAGGGAGTCCTTCATTGTAGATGAGGTGGGAGGGGCACAAAGGAGATAACATAATGAACTTTCTGGGGACTGTCCCGCTTATCTCTGGAACGTGTTTTGTAAGAGATAATCTTTAGGCTTCCCAGAAGGCAAAGATCTAATTTGCTATCTCTTTAAAATGCCTCTAGTGAACAAGAAAACAAATATCTTTTATGAAATGTGAGGCTAAGAGATACACAGCATCAAATAAGAGAATTCAAAGTTCACTCTTTCCAATCAATTAGAATGAGAATCAGTTTATGCTTTCATTTGCCTATGATATATACCTATCAAAGTTTGGGATAATGAATCCAGGGATCAGATGACCTAGAATTGCAAGATTCAGGAACTATAGGAATGCAGGGATAACTCAGGTACAATTCTTAGGAGAAAGAGTATATAAAAAGTCAATGGAGATGGACAAGCAAAAAACAGTGAAAAGTTAGGTAAGCCATTTTTATAGTATGCGTCCTCTTTTACACAAAATCTGGTCAGTCTTACTAACTCCTTTTAACTAATGCATACATCAACCTTAAGAGAAACTAACAAGTCTAAGTGAGTCTATGTATTCGGCCTTATAGACCATTCTTTAAAATTTGGTATCTGAAATAAAATATGCACGATTCCAAGGAAATGGAGAATTACATTCAAAACAAAGAAAAACAGACTAGGGGACATTTTTAAAAAGAACCTTCCACTCCAAATCTGAGAATTAGAAAAAAAAAATTGTTTTGTAGGCTAAGTCCAGATAGTCAAAAAGTCCAAGGCAGAATCAGTCCAGTCAACTCAGATTTATCTAAGCTGTGTAGATTGGATCATTGGGTGAAGGGAACTCACATTTACTTTTGGTAGGGGGAGGCACACAAGTGCCTGCACTGGCCAAGGCCTGAAGGTGTATGTGTATATGCGAGGTGGTGGTAGGGGTGGGGGGTGCTTTCACACATCTCCCAAAGTGAGTGTAGAAGCCTGCCAAGGGCAGCCAAAGAGGGGGCATCCCTGATTGATTTCCAGGCACACACCCCCAGCCTTGTGCTAACACCCCAGCCCCAGGCCCCCAGGAGAGCCCTAGAGGGGACCACCCCTGACAAAACTAGCCAGGATGCCAGTCTTGCCATGGTAACCCCTAAGACTACCCCCAGAGCCCTGGGCTGGTCACAGAGTGGGGCCTGCATGAGAGCAGGGGCCTGGGGGACATGTACCCAACAGTCAGTCAAGTATGGCCTGAATGAAGGACTGGGCTCCATGGGGCCCAATACTTCCTTCTACGAAGGGCACCCATCCCCACCACTAAGCACCATAGTGGGGGGGCACCACTAAGCACAAGCCCCCCCAAAATCTTGCCTGCTGGTGCTGAATTCTAGTGGGACACACTGGGTGGCCCAAAGGGCTTGTGCTGTGCAGCAAGGACAGGAGAACTCCATAAAAGAAAGGAACAGACCTTGCTGCCTGGTGCAAGGTCCCCAGGCCTCTTGGATGTCTCACCAGAGCCTAACACCAGCAGAAACTAGTAGGACACTCTGGGTAGCCTGGGGGACTTGTGCTGAGTAGAAGGGATATGAGTGCTTTGTAGAGGGAAGGATCAAGCCCTGATCCCTGGCACATGTGGCTGGAGCTTGGCACTACTGGCAGCTGGCAAGATGTTCCAGGTGGCCCAGGAGGACTTGCTGGGCAGTGAAAACAGAAGCATTCCATAGAAGGAAGGATCAAGCTGTGCCACCCAGGGCAACGCCCCCCTAGACTGCCCTATGCATCCTGCCAGCTTCTGCTACTGCTGAGATGGGATACTGGATGGGGGTGGGAGGTGGGCATGGTGCCAGGCTGGTGCTGGTCCAGATGTTAGAGGCAGCTCAAGAGGTCAGTGCTGGGCAGCCAGGCCTGATCCTTCCCTTTATGGAGTGTTCCCATCCCCACAGCCTGGCAGAAGTTTCCAGGACATCTGCTACATTTCACCAGAGGCAGCCAGCAAGACATGCCAGGAAGCCTAGGGGGCTTGCATTGGGTGGCAGAGAAAGAAGCACTTTGTAGAAGAGGGGAAGCTTCTTACCATGCACCGCCCCCATGCTGGCTCAGGCTGGGGCCACGTGCCGGGGGGGGCTACATTTTTCCCCTTCCCCTCTTCTCTATAGCTGACAGACAGGCTGGGGGTGGCACTGAAATGCATGGCCCTGCAGTCCAGGAAAACTGGGCAGCAAAGGGCAAGTCCTCCCCAGTGGGCCTTGCCCCTACTGTGTAGACCCCATCTGGGAGTGCAGCTAGGGCCAAGGGCTCAGTTTCCATTCTTGCCCATGACCCCTGTGCCACTGCCAGCTGACCTGGGGAGCAGAGGCTTTGCTGCCTCAGCTCTGTGACATCCCAGGAGTGGGATGGGGCAAACAGGAGGGTTGGAAGTTATCCTACCCTCCTGCCCTGCACTGGAGAGTTAGCAGGGGCCCACAAAACATCCCAGAATGCCAGAGGGCTGTGGCCTAATTTGATTTATGGAGGAGATCTGGGACAAAAGTTCAATAGACCTTTTTTATTTTTCAGTGGAGCCTGCCTGCAGCCAGGGGGCAAGCAGGGAGGGCCCAGTCCTTTCCTCTGTGGCAGCGGTGGCCCCTGAGGACTCCTGGACTAGCAGGCTGGGTACTGCACCAGCTCGGGGGCAGGGAAAAGTTGTATCAGGCCAGGTGCTGCCTCTGAGCTGGGACAGCACCTGGACTGCTAGCAGGTGGTTCCAGGGGGTGCCACCACCACAGAAGGTAGGACCTGGCCCCCCATAGCTCAAGGAGCACTCAGCCCACCAGCAGCTTGCCCTCCCAGCTGCAGGAGAAGCAGAGAGGCTCCACTGGAAAAACGATAAAAAAATAAAAAAGAATTGGGCCCCTTGCTGCTGCTCCTGCCTTCAGCGGGCACTTGAAGGCAGAAGTGGCAAGAGGCCCAATCCTTTTTTTCTGCAGAGTCTGCCTGTCTCTCCTGTGGCCATTGGGTGAGATGACTAAAAGCCGCAGTGCATCATTGCAAACTAAACTACATTGGGATGCAGTTTACATTTCAATACTAAACTGCACTGCAACAATGTAAATTAATTTAAAACCCCCCAAACTCTTGCATGTGTACAGTGTGATACCATTAAGTCACACCAAGTGAATTGTTTGTCATGTGTACATGGTAATGGCATCACATGTACAAACACCCTTACAGGTTTTGACCAGTTTCCGATTGCTTATACCAGTATATGTGGAATTTCAGTCCCTAGCCTTAGTGTCCTTATTTGGGCCAAATGAAGTAAGAGCCCCAACTCTTTTCTGATACTAAAAAAAATGGAATTTTTGGATATATTTTCAGCTTATATAAAGATAATCTAAACCATTATATCACTCCCTGACTGATGTTTAAATTCTAGTGATAGATTTGCATACATACTTTTATTGGGAATGCACACACAGATGAACACTAATTTATATATTTATATTGCTTTATAAATATATATAATATTTAAAAGATTATCAGTGGGTGCATCTACCCATGTAAATGCTGTGCAGTGAGTTTACTTTAGAGTAATTTACTCTAAAGTAAATCTACCCTGGGCAGGCATTTACATGTGCCAGAATTTGGGAGCAGATTTGCTGCTCCTGCCAGCAGTGTGCTCAAGCCTTGCACCAGCCCCCTGCAGCATCCAGAGGGAACTCTAGGAACCTTCCCATCCCCTGCAGCTCTTTCCAAGCCCTGTGTGTTGGTTGCCTAATTGGGGTACAGTGCTGGGAAAAATCAGTGGGGCTGGGACCTGCCCCTAATTGGGACAGTTCCTGGCCAGCTCCAGGCTGTACGAGGAAGTCTGCACATACAACTTGAAGCTGGCTGGGGTCTGTCCTGTATCAGGTAAGACAGAGCTGGCTGGAGCTCAGGGCTGGCTGGGAACTATCCCAATCTGGGTCAGGTCCCAGTCAGCTTCAGGCTGGGCAGAATACTTTCCCTGTTCAGGGAGCTCCCAGCCCCTGCTCTGAGACCTTAGAGCAGGGGCTGGGAGCTTCCTGATGCCAGGACAGGGGGACATTGTCCCTGTCCAGGCTCTGGTGACAGAGCCCACCCCAGCAACAGGCAAATCCTGGGGACAGGGAGCAATCTTCCACCCCTTGTTGCCTGGCTGACTGGAGCAAAATTGCTCCCAGTCTGCCATCTACAAATGCTGTACTGTGTGGTAACTATTTGGTAGTTAATTTGCTACTTGCATTTGCAGGTAGCAAGTTAACTGCCAAGTAGAGGAAATTACTGCACAGTAAGGTTGAACATGTAGAGCCAGTGATGCTTATTATGCAGTAATTGGCTCTACTGTGCAGTAAAGTGTCCTGCGTAGACACAATAGAAGGAAATTGCTGGTCAGCTCAAGAAGGCGGTTAGGTCAAGGGATGTCATTGTCATGGGTGATTTCAATTACCCAGACATCTGCTGGGAGGAGCAGTCAGCCAAGTCTGAGAGGTCCCAGAGGTTCCTGGTGGAGCTGCAGGACCTCCACTTAGTCCAGGAGATGCATGGCCCCACCAGGGGGGATGCGCTGCTGGATCTGGTCCTGGCCTCGGGGGACGATCTGATTAGAGCTCTCCAGGTTCATGACGCCCTGGGAGATAGCAATCATCGCTTGATAGAATTTGCTATCTGGCACAGTGTAGCTAGAGCTGACACTAGGACTAGGGTCCCAGACTTCAAAAGAGCTAATTTCAGCGAGCTCAGGAGGCTAGTTGAGAAAGCACTGAGGGCCTGTAGGGTTGAGGACATGGGCGTCCATGAAGGGTGGATGTTCCTCAAGGAAACGATCCTCTGAGCCCAAGGGGCAACCGTTCCTGCCCGATGCAAGATAGGCAAAAGTGCCCGGAAACACCCATGGCTTAATAGGGATATTCAAGGGACCCTGAGGGCTAAGTGGGAGGCATACAACCTATGGAAGAAAGGAGCTGTCTCCAAGGAGGAGTACTCCTCTTGTGCTCAGGAGTGCAGGAGGTCTATTAGAAAGGCCAAGGCAGGAGCAGAGCTTCACCTGGTGACTAGGATCAAGGACAACAGGAAGTCCTTTTTCAAATATGTGGGGAGCAAAAAGAGAGCCCCGGGCAACGTCGGGCCCCTGAGGGACTCGTTAGGCAACCTGGTGCTCGCAGCCAATGGTAAGGCTAAAATCTTCAATGGGTTCTTTGCCTCAGTCTTCCTGAGGGGGGGGCGGAACATCCCTCCCACTAGAAGCTTGAATTCCTCCTTGGAAATCACTGCTAGGCCAAGGGTGAGGGTAGACCTGGTGGAAGGGCTTCTGGAAGGGCTGGATATCTTTAATTCAGCAGGTCCGGATGACCTGCACCCAAGGGTGTTGAGGGAGCTGGCGGGGATGATTGCTGGGCCCTTGGCTTGGTTATATGAGTGCCTTTGGAGCTCTGGACAAGTGATGGAGGACTGGAAGGTGGCCAATGTGGTTCCCATCTTTAAGAAGGGGAGAAAAGAGAACCCGGAGAACTACAGGCCTGTCAGTCTCACCTCGGTTCTTTGAGAAAATTCTCAAGTCCCACATCTGTGAAGGACTAGCAGGGGACTTTATGCTGAAGGGCAACCAGCACGGGTTTGATAAGGGAAGGTCCTGTCAGACCAACCTAGTCGCCTTCTATGACCAGGTGACCAAATCCATGGATGCGGGTGTCCCTGTTGACGTAGTCTTTATTAGACTTCAGGAAGGCGTTTGACACGGTCTCCCACCCCATCCTTATTAAAAAGATGCAGAGTTGTGGCATTGACCCCTAAAGGTTGAGTGGGTCAGAAACTGGCTGACGGGGCGCTCCCAGAGAGTGATTGTGGATGGGTCGTACTCGACCTGGAGAGATGTGAGCAGCAGGGTCCCCCAGGGCTTGGTCCTTGGGCCTGCACTGTTCAACATCTTCATGGTGGACTTGGAAAGCAAGCTATCCAAGTTTGCTGATGACACCAAACTGTGGGCTGAGGTGGGGACACCAGAGGAGAGGGAGAGGCTGCAGCGGGATCTGGG
>JAGPOW010001918.1:38915750-38933121 GCA_030014935.1 Caiman crocodilus | reverse complement strand
GAACCAGCTTCCTAGGGAAGTTGTTCTTGCTCCTACCTTGGGCATCTTTAAGAGTAGATTAGATAGGTACTTGGCTGGGGTCCTGTGACCCTGACACTCATTTCTGCCATTGGCATGTGGTCAGACTAGATGGCCTGCTTTAGGTCCCTTCTGACCTTAGATACTATGATACTATGATATTTTATAGATAGTTTTTTACCGATATTTTATTTAGACTGGCTGGTAACAGTTGGCTGTGTGGAATACAGTACTTTTGTTGTGGCCAATGCCTTACAGCACACACAAAGTATGAATGGAAAATCCTGTAAGTTTAGTAAAGCTGCAGATAACAGTGATAAGAAAAGTATGACCAAGATCGAATCTTCCTCACTCAGCATGTGAATTCCCACATCTACAAACACAGTAGCTACCTCTTCCCCCTTTGCTTTTCTTCTTGGTTTGCTGAACTTTCTCCTGAATGCTTAATATTAATCAGCTCTGTCCTTCACTCTGGAATGTCTGCCAAGCACATCACAATAGGTATTTGTGAAGACATATATTTGGAAAAAGATTCTTCAGTCTCAGTTATTCTTGGTATCTATTTTTCATTTCCTAGCACAGAGTCACATCATCCTTCCTACTACCCTGCTCCCCTCATCCACCCAAGTGCAGCAAGCTTCATGGAAGGAAACCAGAGACGAGCAGGAAACTTTCTGCAGTTCATGGTGCTGGATGTTCTAAGCCTGCCCCCCTTGCTCATTGCCTAAGCAGGGAACACTGGCTGTCAGAAAGTGCACCAGTGCTCTCAGGGGTAAACATGCAACCCTATGCACCCCCTACATGTTGCCATTGGGTCCAATGTTGCCTTTGTTCTTTCTCAGACTTCCCACATATCTGAAGGACTTCTTGTTGTCCTTGATTCCTTTGGCTACCCTGAGTTTGGTTTCTGCCTTAGCTCTTTTAGTCCACTCTCTACAGGTATGGGCTAGTACTGTATAGTCCTCCTTGGTGCTGATTCCTATTTTCCATCTGGTGTAGGCTTCTCTTTTTAGTTTCAGGAGGTTCAAAAGTTCTCTATTAAGCCAAGGGGGGTTTCCAGCCTGCTGACTGCCTTTCCTATGGGACAGAATGGGCTTTCCTTGTGCTTTGAATATTCTGTCCTTAAGGAAAAAACATTCTTCATGGTCTCTTAGTGCCTAATTAATCAGTCTCCTGAGTTTGTGGAAGTCAGCCTTCCCGAAGTTGAGGATTTTCGTTTTACTGAGAGATAAGTTCTATGAACTCACAAACAGGTGAACTGATCTTGGTCTAATAATAAAAAATGAAAAGGCTTTGAAATAAAATAAATGTGAATAAATAAATAAATATCTCTCCTGACCCTTCAGGAAAAAGTAAAACACTGAAAATAAAATGTTAAAAGCAACATTTCTAAAGGTAATGGAAATTCCTGTATTTGGGATATTTAAATGCATAGGGCAATATCATGCTGTAGTGCAAAGCCATTTAGGATCAATTGAGCTCCAGAAATTTACAAGATCTGAGATTCTTACCCATGATGTGGCTAACTATGCCTGGAGAAGGTTAAGCATAGAGAAATTTGAGTTAATCAGGGAGAAACTATTTTTGCTTCTAATTTTTCAAAGTGAGGTCTTCGGGATTTTGCTTGCAGCACTTCAGATAAGATTCCCATGTGCATTTTAATATTTTTGGCTAATTTTTTCCATTTGTCCATTAGTATATGAAATATATATTTCCCATCTGCTTCTCCTTTGTTTGGTTTTGTTTTTTCCCTTTACAACTATTGACAATTTATTTTATCTTTCTGATCTTTCTCTTTGTTTTGATTAATTGGTTGTCTTTAATTTTGGCCTCTTTTAGTGAAAAAAAAATTTTTGTTTGCTTAAATGCTGCTTTTCTTATTTGACTTTTTGAAGCCTTTACAACCCATTTCCCTTCTTTGTTCTTTAATTTGATTTGTAACATATACTTTTCTAAGTTTTATAGGTCCTTAGCTTGTTTTTTCTAATCCATTATTTTCTTTCCCTCTCTTATCTCTTAAGTATAATGAAAACTAACTATGTATTTGTACAATCCCTAACACTATAAGATCAAAGCCCTTCATAACCATTAATGAGGTATGGACGTAGTCTCTAATTCAGATAGAAATGAGGTAGGGAATTATTATATAAGTAATAAGAAATGCATAAGCTTTCATAGACAACAGCCTACTTTATACACGTTATGAATGGACTTGCGGGGAGAAAGGCATACTAAATAGAGAAGAAGAAAGTAATTTAAATGCAAGGACAGGGACAGGGAAAGTCTGTTCATACTGTTTAGCACAGTACTGTTGCCTATGAAAGCTTATGCATTTCTGAATGAGTTATTCTACAAGGTACTACCCTGCCCTGTCTTCTGCCTGACTTCAGAAGTCACAAGCACAGCTTATGGCAGAGGTGGGAACTAATATCATGCACCTCAGTCCAGTGCCTTATATCAGACTTGGTATTCTGAACCTAAAGCCATACTTTTAACACTCCACAGCAGAGGTTCCAAAAGCAGATTTTAATCCTAGGCCATCTGTATTTATGGAATATATATTTATATTCCATAGATTTCATAGATTTCTAGGGTCAGAAGGGCCCTCTTAGATCATTGAGTCCAACCCCCTGCTCTGGGCAAGAAAGAGCACTGGGGTAAAGTAACCCCAGCCAGGTATTTTTCTAATCTCCTTTTGAACACCTCCAAGATAGGAGAAAGCACCACCTCCCTTGGAAGTCTATCCCATATTTTGGCAACTCTCATCATAAAGAATTCTTCCTGATGCCCAATCTAAAATGACTCTCCTTCAGTTTATGGCTACTGTTTCTAGTAATCCTGAGGGATGCCCTGGTAAATAGAGTATTCCCTATTCCTTGCTGACCCTGCTCTGACTGATGAGTTTGTAGACAGCCACAAGATCATCTTTCAGCCTTCTCTTGCAAAGGCTGAAGAGATTCAAGTTCCTCAATCTATCTTCATAGGATCTTACCTGCAGTCCCTCAGCCATACAAGTAGCCCTCCTCTGAACTCTTTTCAGGTCCCTCTTGAACTCTTTTTACATCCCTTTTGAAGTGCAGCACCCAAAACTGGATGCAGTACTCCAGCTGCGGCCTCACCAATGCCACATAGAGGGGAAATATAACCATTCTAGACCTGCTCATGATGCACCTACTAATGAAGGCAAGAGCATGGCTAGCCTTACGTATTACTTCATCACATTGGTGACTCATGTTTACTTTTGTGTCGACTATGACTCTGAGATCCCTTTCCACTGCTGTACTACTTAGAATGGTACTTCCCAGTCTATAGGTGTATCGGTGATTCTTTGTCCCCAGGTGCAGCTCTTTCACTTATCTTTGTTCAATTGCATCCTATTCTGATCCGCCCACTTCCCCAGTCTATCTAAATCAACCTGAATTCACTCTCTACTCTCTAGTGTGTTTACTATATCCCACATCTGCAAATTTGGACAAAGTGCTTTCTACACCCTCATGCAAATCACTGATGAAGATATTGAACAGTACTGGTCCAAGGACAGAGCCTTGGGGGACACCACTGCCCACATCTCTCCAGGTAGAAACTGACCAATCTGGCTGCATCCCATAAGCCAGTTTTCTACCCACCTGACTGTGAAAAAAATCCACTTCACAGTTACTTAGTTTACTTGTAAGAACTGGGTGCAACACTGTGTCAAAAGTCTTTTAAAAATCCAAGTAAATAACATCTACCTCTACTCCTGCATCTAAGCACTTTGTGACCTGATCATAAAAAGAAACCAGGTTAGTCAGGCAGGATCTGACTGACTAACCTGGTCATAAAAAGGAGACCATGTTAGTCAGGCTCATGCTGGTGGCCCCTCAACATTGTATTACCCGCTGGCCCCCACAAATGTTATCATTTATGATTTTTTCTAAGGTCTTGCCAAGAATAGAGGTGAGGTTAACCAGCCTATAATTACCTGGGTTCTCATTCCTCCCTTTCTTGAAAATAGGGACCACAATGTCCCTTTTCCAGTCTTCTGGGACCTGTCCTGAGCACCACAAATGCTAAAACAGCTGTGACAGTGGTTTTGCTATGAGACTGGCCAATTCCTTTAGTACCCTTGGGTGAAGATCATCAGGGCCTACCAACTTAAATATGTCTGATCCCTCCAAGTGTCCCTTCACAAGGTCAGCACTAACCACTGGTGGACTGGTATCTCTCCCAAGCCAGACTAAAGTCTCATTGGGAGGTGTGTTTTTATCTGTGTCCAGGAACAGGGATGCAAAGAAATCGTTTAAGAGCTCAGCTTTGTCCATCCTATCTGTTAGGAGTTGCACTGGTCCATCCTAGTCCATCCTGTTTTCTTCTCTTCAAACTTTGTTGAAGAATATGTGCATATGTGGATTAACACTGACCTGATAGCATCTAGCATTGGTGTAAAACAAGGCAAATACCTATGTAACAGCTGCAAAATAAATGAGACTTTTTTGAATTAGGGCCTATATGAGTAATACACAGTGGTGTGGTATAGTATAGTGCCTTAAATACTGTTAATTTCCTAAAACTCATTTGGAAGCTGAGAAATTTTTTACAATGAGAGGATGCTTTTTTTTTCAGTCACAAAGAGCAGAGAGGTGATAAAATGCCAAATATTAATAGGCTTGTTTTGAGAATTTCTTTGACTCTTTACTGAACTTTGCCCTTTATTCATCTCAGGTATATACACGTTGAAGAGGAAAATTCTACACTGGGGATAAATGAAGAGACAGAAACATTTTTATACCAGTTTGATTTAAACATGTGGGCTAGGGACAGTCTATACATAAACTGGTTTAACTCATCAGAAACTGGCTTAAACCTGTAACAGAATGGAAGCTCAATGCCCTGCCCCTTTGCTTCCCAGCCAGAGCAGAGACAGACAAGGGCAGCAGCCTGACCAGACTCTGGTCCCAGGTGGGACCAGGGAAGAGGTTAATTCTCCCCACCCTCCCTCATCCCACCAGCACATATAGGTCCCTTCCTGCCCCATTCACCTGATGCCAGAGGGAGAAGGGAACTAACTTCCCCCTTTCTGACTCCTTGCTTAAGGGGCCCTGTCAGCTGGCTTTGGGCCATAACCCTGGCCCTGACACTGGAGCAGCCAGCAAGTAGGGCCCTTGATGGGGATAGCACCACCTGTCATGGTGTCTGGGGAGTGTGAGTCTTTTCCCAGTGGGTAAGCCATGCATGGTGGGGTCAGAGCTGCTGCTGACTGCATGGGATGTTGACACCGTGGGGAAGAGGCTTACACTGGGAAGAGGCTTACACTTCAGGACACCATGAGAGTGGCTGCAGCCCTGACCCATTGCTCCCCCCTCATTTCTCCAGTGGCAAGATGGGGAATGGCCACAGGCTGGTTGGCAGGAACCATTAGGTGAGTGGGCAGGAACGGGGGATTATTCCCCACTCTGCTCCCTAAGGACCACAGCAGGGTCTTCCTGTTCCAACCACTACTGCCTCTGCTCACTCCATGTGTGGCATGAAAGGTGGGATAAGCCTCCTCCTGCCATCTCCACCAGATGCTGGAGGGAGGGGGAAAATAACTCTCCTTCCTGCCTAAGGGGCCTCTGGCCCCACCCCCCACCCCGATTACTGAATCAGGGAGCGGGGAGCAACTGGGACAGGGACTGCAGCCCCTCTTATGGTGTCCAAGAGCATGAGCTCTTCCCAGCAGGTGGGGTGCACTGTGGGGTGGTCAGAGTTGCCACAGGCTGTGCAGGGTAAGTGGTGGCAGTGGTGCTGGGTGGGGGTTGGGAGCTGTGGCCCCTTGTGTGCTCCAGTGCCACTGCTCACCCCATGCAGTCCACAGCAGCTCTGATCCTCATTCACAACCCCCTCCCCCCTGATGGGAAGAGGCTCATACTCCCTGGCCACCATTACAGCAAGTGCAGCCTCCATCAAGGCCTCTTCCTCCTTGCTGCTTCAGTGACAGGGGTGTGTGTGTGTGTGGTCAGGGGCTGGCTGGCAAGGACCCTTAAGCAAGGGGTGTTATTCCACCCTTCCTCTGGCATCTGGTGAAAGGAGAAGCAAGTGGGTTATCTCACTGCTCACCCCATGCAGGGAGCAGGTGGCAGTGGCAATCAGGGTGTGCAGGACCCCACTGTGGTTCCCAGGGGACAGAGGAGGAAATATTCCCACTCCCTGCCCTCTCTGCCTCAGGGAGCCATGCCAGCATACATCTGGCAAGGTCCACACCCCCACTACTGCAGCAGCAAGAGGGGGGTGCCAGGTGGACCCCAGCTTGGGTTCATGTTGGTCAGACAGGGAGGGGGGAATTAAACCTCCTTCCCTGGCCAGTTCACTCCAGGCTGCTGCCAGGGCTAGCCATGCCCCAACCTCCCTCCAGCACAGCTTTCCTGCAGCTAAGGACACACTGTATTATCCCTGAGCGTGTGCCTGCATTTCTTCAGTCCAGAGGGAATGTCTGGTCACTTGTAAATTGGTTCAGTCTAGGCAGATTAGATTAACCTTCAAAGACCGAATCAATTCAGGCTCCAGCTTTTTAAATGTCTGTTCCTAGCCCAAATGGCTGAAACTGTTTTAAGATATACCTGGTGGAATGTAGGATGGACTTTCACTTTGAGAGGATTCTTCAGCAACAGATGACCCCGCTCCACCCAAAGATGACCCCAGTGATGAGACTCTATATGAACTGAGACACTTTCTTTACTATTTCCTCCACCATTGCAAACCATTGTAATGGGTTTGTGTGTATCTATCTTCTTTCTCTCTCAGCGTCACAAGCCCCCTCCCTGCCCCCACCTCCGGGCTTAGTTGGCTAACATTGCATCTCCTGTAACCTAGTTGTGTTCCCCTCCTCACTCCCATCCCTCTAATGTTAGTCCCTTACTCAGGCGATGTGTATTTTCTTACTGGCTTTGTCAGCATTTTTGGATTCACAATCCTAAACATTTACTAATAAAAGTCAAACCTAACTGATTTGGGTCAAGCCAGTTTATAAAAGTTCTATCTCAGGCCCCTTCCTGGTTCAAGTTAAACCACAGTCCTCCAGCATACTTTCCAGCCCTGGGCTGGGCTGGCCTGGGCTGCCTGCTTCAGAGAGCAGAGCTGGCCCCACCCCCTGCTCCCTAGCTGGAGCACTGAGGGCTGCCTGACATAAGAGTGCAGGGGGCAAGCCCAGTCTACAGGGGGGGGAATGCCCCCTCCCACCCCTAGGCAAACCCCCTTTGGGGCCAAGAAGTGGGATTAAACATCCTCCCTTGCTCAAACTTACTGCTGCCTACAAATGTGGACTACAAATCCCAGAGGCACCTGGAAGTAAGAAGAGGAAGTGACGAGCAACCCGAATAGTCCTTTGGCTATGATTGTGGACTACAAATCCCAGGGACCTTGGGGAAGCAGGAAGAGGAAGTGAACACACAGCCTATGCTGGTTACAGTCCACAGAGCTATCTTCTGGTACCCTTTGGCTTCTGGCCTGGCCTGAGGAGTGGGAGAGTGTATGTGGCTACGTTTCCTGAATCAAAGGTAAATGTCTGTTCACTAGTATCTCAATTTAATCTGTGGAGTTTAGACTAACCTGCAAAGACTGAACTGATTCAGCATTGGGCTTTTTGACTGCCTGTACTTAGCTGTGGTGAAGTCATTTAAGTACACCGTAAAGTTAGAGAAAGTCCACTAGAGTTGGCCTACAAGATAATTTATTCATCACAGAAATATAGGTTTTGATACATAGTTGTACCTTTTTTCCCATTTCCATACCATTTATTTTTACCTGGAGCAATTAGGACTGTTTCTGTTTCCATTGACTCTGCATTTAACTCATTTGACTTCAATGCAAAAAGAACCGACTTCATATGATCCTAGTATTTCACCCAAAGAACACCGAAATCAAGAAGAGTAAAAACAGACTTCACTAGACCTTGAATCAAGCTCTAAATGATAGATCAATTATTGTGCTGTAGTTTTGAGATTAAGATGGCTCCCATCTAATAATGGTATGCATCATAATGAATCCATTTAGAACAGAAGTTAAACTAAAGTGTTAAGGCATACAACTAGATACTAGGGAGCTATGAGCATTCTGCCCTTCCACATTGATACATTTGGAAGTAAAATTTAATAGGAGGATCAGCTGGGAAGAGAGAGGATGCCAGGTTCAAAACAGGATTAACCAAGGTTATGGAGCTCAGGCCCATTGGAAGAAGCAGGCATGTATCTCCTGATGTTTCTAAACCAATGCTGGTTGATACTAGGGAGGGTATAAAAAGGGACAAATTACTCTAGGCATGACTTATTTATCTACTCTTCCTAGTTTACTGGGCTAGATAAACCAGGGCTGTCCAGCAGCTGGTCGGAGGGCCATATAGAGTCCCTGAAGAATTAACATGCAACCCATGAGTTCCTCCCTGGCCATCAATGCCCCCCCTCTTCCCATTGTTGTTTTGCCAGTTGTATCCAGGTTCCTCATGCTTCCCCAACCTCTCTTGGGATCCATATCCTTCTCTCGCTTCCAGGAGTGGGAGAGTACAGCAGAAGTGGGGCCTGGGGCCAGGGCATAGCTGTGTGCTACAAAGGCAGGCAGTTGTTGGGGGAGAGGGGGAGTTGTTACTGCTGGTGTGGACTGCCCACATGGCACATACAGCTGGGAGGGGAGGGGAAAGCTAGGCTGCTCTCAGGGCACATGGAGGATGGCAGGGGAAAGGAGAAGCCAGGATGCCTGTGCAGCCTGGAGGGGAGAAGGGAGTTGGGTTGTGCACGTGGCTGAGGGGAAGGGAGTGTGGGGTTGCCTGTGCAGCAGAAGAGATCCTCCAATACTGTGGTCTGCACCTTGTGGCCCCCGTGGTTACCCCCACTGTGGCCAGTGTTGTGTGTTGCCCCCCAGCTGCCCAGAAGTTTGACCGCCTGAGAGAGAGCACTTTTTGGAGGCAGTGTAATGCTTATGTTTTTATGAGACTGCACAGGGGCAGAAAGCTCTGGTAGAACATCACCCCACTGGCTTAAATTTTGCTCTGTTTTTATAAATTCACTCATGTGACTCTGGATTTACAGTGTAATTAAAAGCAAAGTTTCTGCTACTGTCTAGCTATTGCTGCTTATAGTATGCTTTCTATCTCATACACACATATGACTTTACAAACGGTAAAATAATACAGCTGAAGGCAGCATAACCCTGGAAATCACAAAGAAGATTTGTGTTCCTGGCAGACTGAAAGAGAGTGCAGTGGTCTTGCCTCTCTCATACTTGTTCTGCTCACAGGCTGGCTGCAATTCTTGTCTAACTATGTGAGTGAAATTGAGCATTTAATAAAGTACTAATTAAAGTAAATACTGTAAAAGCATTAACCTCCATAAGGTGTTTAAATTGAATTCCTGGGTACTTTGGCATATTTCCAGTTTTCAATAAGTTCCCATCTAGCTGTATCAGATCACCAATTCAAAGGAGCTGATTTTAGTTTATGGAATATTCCCGTTAATAATGATACCTTAGACATCCATTAAGTCTGGGACATTAATTTTATGGAAAACTTCCAATACAACTCCATTAGATTTTTTTTCAGCTAAATTAGCAATATAGGCTTTTAACAAATGTCATAAATAGCTATATTTAATGAGAAGATTACCCAAATTAAAACCAGACCAAAATAGAAAATATGGCTCCCCCTGTCTAAGTCATGACCTTCAGAATCCATTTAAAAGTTACAATCTAAATGAAGCCATGAGTGATTCAAATTCCCTGTTGTTTCATTGTTTAATGTCCTATGAGAGTAGGGGATGACTTGTAAATTGCTGGGGTTCACATTTTTTCTGTCAGGAGATCCCTTAACAACACAAAAATGATTACTTCTTTTGAATATGGAATATGCAATTATCATAATTTGGTTTGCAAATCTAATATGTAAAAGTGGCCACACAGACTTGTATAAAATCACAAAGGAAATTCAGGGCAAAGCCACGTATATAACACAGAATTCCCATCTCTTATTTAAATGCTTAGATCATTTTTCCCTTTTAATACTCAAGCTACTAGTATTACTTGAAGTGATAATTTAAAGCTAAAGCTCTCCAACTTACTGTCTCAACATTTTAAGTCAGTGTAGCTCAAGCTAACCTTAAAAACATTCAACTTGCTAGTCTTAAACATTTATAGCTTTAAGACTTGAATTATTTACTGGGTGTTAATGAGATTTTTAAAATAAAGTCAAGTCTGATGGGGAAGAATACATGTATTCTATTGTAACTAAGGGTATATACACACAAGTTACTGAGAGATAAGCTGGAGTGTGAATTTACAACATGGCAGTTCTTTCACTTCTGTTAAGAGAGAGGCCGCCTCGTACTACGAATGGGTAAGTGTACGCATGGAACATTATGGTGGAACATCTGATATGGTAAGTAGCTTCTCTCTCAGAAATGGTTTGTAATTACAGTCTCATACATAACGTTGTACAAGTGATGCTGAATAGAATGACAGGTCTACTCTTCATGAATTGACAAATCAGTTACAATGTTATAAACAAACCATATTTTATAGTACAAAGCCATGGGCACAGAGTTATCCACGTTTACTCATTTCTAACCCAGTTTTAATCTTGCATTTCACAACTTCTGTGTATTGCATTTCTCAGCTATAACCTTCTACTATTTCTTATTATACATGGAGCATATTCTTCTTCTCCATAACTCATTTCTTCTTATGCTATATCATATTCATCTTTAGGCTGCCTCCCTTAAGAATCCTGCTCCCTAAATGAAGTAATTGGCTTACTGACTCCTTATGAGAGCCAGGTATTGAACTTGAAATATCACTAGTATTTTAGAGATATGCATCTTCTTTGTGTGTGTACTATTAGCAGGATTTAGAAACACTGCCACAATTCTTATGTATGTATGCCCTGCACACACACATGCACAAATGCTTTGTACCAGTGTCATCCACTAAGAACTAGTTATTTCTCTTACTAGCTGCATCCAGATGAGCAGTATGTGGTGTTGTGACCCATCTGCAGCACCATACATGCAGGCATTCTCCACGCTGCTACCTTGCAGTGCAGTAGGAAGGTGAGGTGGGCGTTTTGACCAAGGCCGAAAAAAAGCTGGGTAGTGCACATGGTGGCAGTGTACACTGCCCAAAACCAGAACTTGCCTGGCTGGAGCCACACTCTGGCTACAGAATCACCATGGCTGCAGCTCTCCAAGACCCCCAAACCCCCAGGTAAGGCTGCTGGGCAACTGTTCTGGCTGCAGCCTCCCCTACCTCACCTGGGATAACCGGCTGCACGCTACAGGGCACATGGTACAGGCATTCCAGGGGACAAATAGCAGCGGCACAAGGTCCCCTGCTGCTTGTCCCAGGGGAAACAAATGTCTGCGCTTGTCTGGATGTGCCCCTGGGAGCTACTAAAGCACAATGGCCATCGAGAGTACACAGTGATATAATGTCATTGATCCAAAATGCTCCATAGTTCCCAATAATAGCACTCTTGATTTATCTCTCTTTGAGAGCCAAATTCTAATAAAAAGAAACCTTCTGGCTTTGAACAATTGCAGCAAAAACCAAAAGTGTATTTGTTTTTTTGATGGAGCCCAGCCTCCTTAAAGGGACGTTAACTTATTAATCTAGAACTGTTATCCAGCTATCCCAAATAGTTTAGAAAGTAAGAAAATCACAATTTTAAATAAACTGGGCCTGAAAATGCTTCCTTTCTGTGGCAAGGAAGTAAAGCCATCCCCATTTTAAATTGGCAAAAGAGAGCCTCTATGGAAATTAGGTATCTAAATACTTTTGAAGATCTAAATCTAAGTGACTTGCCCAAGATCATGTGGGAAATTTGTGGCAAAGCAGGGATTTGAATCCAGGTCTCGTAAACCCCATGCTAGCTCACTAATCACTGGGATTATCTTTCTACATATATTCTTGTTCCCAAGAGGTGTGAAGGCAGAAGTGGAATTTCCACAGTACTTATCTCTACTATATTTAGCCTTCTTTTTCTGCCTTAAGAGAAACTTGATTCAGGTCCCACTGAAGTCAATGGGAATCTTTCCATGGGCTTAAAAAGGACCTGACTCAGGGCTAAGGTCAGCAATAATAGCTTGCTCGCTTGAAGGAGACTTGCTACTTTTTCAACCGAAAATCCTCATTCTACCTTGAAATTTAATAACACTGCCTAAAAGCTTCAGAAGCTGCAATTCCTCCCTAGGACCTCTGAGCATCTAATTAACTCTGAGCATGGCGTGTGTGTCCTGTCCTCTGAGAAGCATTCAATGTCAGCTTTGATAGTCTTTATTTTTCTCTAGATGTAAAAGGGCAGGTCTGTGGGCTCAGGACTGGGTAAGGAGTATCTTTTCACTTCCTTTTTCCTTTAGGAATAATTCTACTTCTATTTTTTTTTTTAACTCCAAACTACACAAATCTGTGATTAGTGATTACAGCCTTGCTTTTTCCTAATGTAATTGCCAAGATGAACAAACTTGCAGAGCGAAATTGCAGTAGTCTTTTTTGCCAGCCCTCCAAATCTCATTTAGAAGGCTCTCTTTATTTTTTCAGCTTCCTTTCAGACACCCATTTGCTTTTTGACAGACTCAGAGATTTGAACACTAGCACATTCACTGAATCAAACCAAAAATGTTGGCAAATTAATGACAAATACACTTTCACACTACTTTAAGTTCCTCATTGCTGCATTGTTGTTTTCTTTTTAATTTGTATTCTTCATCTGTCTTTTGGGCGACCATTTTGAAGATTATATCATATGACTGCTTTTATATACTATCAGGTATGCACAGAGGGAAGTCCTAGAATTAAGATTAAACCAGGATCTATCAGTATGTAACACACGAATAATCAGCTTGTTTAAAAGGGGATAAAAGCAGTAATTATCTAGTAACTTTGCTAAATATAAGGAATACATTCTAAAGCTGGGAAATGTTCACTGTGAAAACACATTGTAAAGCAATAGAGGCATTCTATTTGGCTTTCAGAAAGCAACCAATGGTTTATCTTGATATAATGGAAGATTTTATCTTGATTGTTTGTTCAAATGATTTTGTGAACCAAATGGATAGATATAATTTGGGGCAATTACACATATTAGCAACACTCACGTTATATTTTATTACTAAAACTAAGCACTGGTGTAACTCTTATAAATGAGCAATGTATTGGTTACAAAGGACCAACTGACAGGATCATAATAAATTCTAGTTTGTTGGATGGGATGTGAAGTTACCAATAAAAGCATAAATGCAAACTTTGAGTTATGGGTGGTACAGGTCACCTTAGCACATACATACAAACATGCCCTCACTCATTCAGATCCATGTAGTATAGTGTATTGTAGCTGCTGTAATGATTGTGGGAACACTGGTGTCAGTATATCTACCTATCCAAGGCCCTGGAATCTACTGTTGATAGTTAGCTTCCTTCAAGATGCTGACTTCTCCAGAAGTGGCTCGCCTGCTTGTTCTTCTGTCTCAGTAGGTTTGGTGCTGGATGAGAGGGCACCACTGACAGTCATGCTTCACTGCCTTTTATCCCTTTCTGGCAGACTTGTATGATCCCCCATCATCATCTTGGCTACCCAGTCCAGAGGTTGCTGTCCCATGTGGGTTTTGAATAGTCCATAGGGTGAGTGCTCAAGTTCCAGGAATCAGTTTTTGAGCTTGATTAGCTTAAAATGGAGTTCCTTTGGCTAGACTACTGATGATCACCATTCACTCACATTCACTCAACAGATTTCATTACTTTACAATTACAATTTCAATGCAGTTTTAACAATGGTCCAGGGTGCAACTTCATTCTACAGGGAGCACATTCTTTAAGAGTTTAAAAGTAAAACATTTAAAATAAAAAATGTCATGGTAAAGATGAGGCAGATGAAATATGAAAACTCACTGTGAGAAATATATAATAATGTAATGTGAGGTGAGGATCAAAGGCTACTGGGGACAGTAAGTGAGTTAGATTAGCAGAGGATATATTTATCTTTGTCTTTGCAGTGGATATTTTAGTTCTTTTGTTTTCTTTAGTGACATTGAGCGTAATTGATATGTAGATGTAGTTTGCAGGTTTCTCCTAAAACCAGAAAGCCACTTCAGCTTTCTGGCTTGCTTTGAGCTTTGCCACACCCATGCAATGAGTGCTAGGTCTCTGCCAATACTGAGAAGGAAAAGAAATGCAGAAAATAGGGGTGGGCGTGCTGCAGAGAAGTTATATCTGTGTCCAGAAGGGAAATGTACAAAGGGGGCTTTCTGCTACAAGTACACCATTTAAGTAAAGTATAGCTGAAAAGCAATATACACTGTTTTGAAATCTCCAGGTTCTTAGCATTGACAACTAGGTTGTCCCATTAATATTCAGGCAAAACTCCCTTTCCCATTGAGTAAGTCAAAAGTTCTCCTGAGCCAAATGGCCTGTTAGTTTAATGTAGTTAAAGCTTGATAGTTTCTATAGCAAATGGTACACGAGGGACTGATATCACCAACACTGATGTCCATCTGCCTATGATTCTTCATCCTGAAGATCCAGGTACCCATTTACAGCTAGAGGCAGCCTTCAGCACGAATCACTCTGAACTCATGCCTCTAGTTCTACGGCAAGATACCTTAAATAGTCTATCATCCCAACTCAGACCTTTGTGTGCAGTCACTCATATTTTGAAATCTGAACAATCTAAATGAATAAGGCATCCATTTTCAATGCTAAAAGGAAGCAAGGAAGTTTAGCTTTTGGAAAAAAAAGGTGTTTGTAATGACCAGGTTACACTATGCCTGAGTTATTTTTGTTAGCGAGTGTTATTACTGGGTTTGGATGCGCAGGGACTTAAGAATGAGACAGGTAATTGATTTTAAGGCGTTTTATTAGTTATATACTTACAGACACTCGGCCAGCAAAGGGCTGGCTGAGCGAAGAAGTAGTAGTTTAAGCAAGGAGAGGTGAAAGCTCTAGCGGCGAGTTGTGACCGTGCTTCTCTACAATCTGCTGTCTTGTGGAGTTGCTGGCCATGGGAACAAAGCAGGAGCTCAAGCAGGAGTTTAAGCAGGAGGGGGCAGATGGATGCTTTACCGGCGAGTCGTGGCCGCGCTGTCTCTACAAGCCGCAGCGGGTCGGGTCCGCGCTGTCTCTACAAGCTGCAACGGGTCGCGGGAACAAAGCAGGGCTCAAGCAGAAGTTTAAGCAGGAGGGGGGGCGGAAGGATGCTTCAGCGGTGGGTTGTTGTCAGCGGGTTCACGAATATCGGGGTTTACGGGTATGGGACACGCGAGGTGATCAAGCTCACATCTGACTAGCGGCAAGGTCCCGGAGTCACTCCCCCCCCTTTAGGAAGGGAGCTTTCTTTTATACTAGGGATTAATGCGAGGAGTTCTTTTGTACTCATGAGAAAAGCTTTCGCGGGCTTTTTCCCTGGTCGGGTGTTGATTGGTGATTACAGGTCTTGGCTCTTGCAGTGAAGCTTTGCCATTTTTGTTCTATTTTTAGTAAGGCCATGTTATATTCGTTTTTTTCTTTACCTGCCATAGTGGCACAGCACTTTACAGTGTTCACTAATTTTGACATGCCCTCTTGGTGTGACTACTAATGGTAGGGGTCATATAATTCTTGTAGTTTGACTTTGTCTTTTACGTCGTCATCTTGGAGGTCTGGTTGTATTGAAAGTTGTGTGTATAGCTGATCGATTCGTGTATTGATGGTTGTGATCATGCTGACACTTTTGATGAAGCGTTTTTTTTAGGATTTTAATAAGCGAAAGCAAGGGGGCAAGTAAGCACCCTAGCTAGGCTGGGATATCCCAGCCAAACTAATTTGCTAGGTATGTAATTTACGAGTTATCAATTTGTGAGATTTTGGTTACTTTTTATTGCAATTTTGCCTATCTCTGTAAGTTCTTTTTCGAGATCGCCTGTAATGTTTGGAATCGTAAGGTAACATTTGGCTTGGGAGATATTAATGTAAGTGCAAAGCCCTCCTTCCCTGAGAAGGATGAGGTCTAAGGCTAATCGATTTTGAAGGGTTATTCGGGAGGTCACTTGGAGTTGTTTGTTAACTAGGGTGAACGCATCGTTGGTGCGGTTTGCTAACTTGGCTATGTATTTTATGATTTTTTGATTTTTTCGATTGTTAATCCCCCAATTGCGGACGGCCAGTGGAAAAGGCCTCATGCTCCCCATTTGAGGGAAAAACTTACGTGCTGGCTCTTTGTATGTTCACTCCAGAGAGGTTGTCCCCTAGTAAGGTTCTCAGGGTTCCGCTTATAGCGGGAATGAAGCTTTGCATGGGGCTTTGGAAAATGGGTAGTATTGGCGTATTTGGTTGGGCAGAAGGTTGCAAGAACTATATGCAGCAGCCTGTGTGTGAGGCTGGTAACTGAGTGCGGAGTATTCTGTCATCACATGCCCAGAGTAATCTGGGACCTGTGGGAACGGGGTTGGGGGGTAGCTTTGAGCAGGGTTGTCGTCTGCTGATGCCACTATAGTAGGTGTATTTAGGGTCATTTGTCTCATTGCAGGCAAGGCGCAGGTAATTTATTATGGGGGTATTGTAATGATCGTAGGTTACATTAGTTAGGTTTTTAAGGACTGAGACGAGAAACTATAGGTCAGGGTCTGGGTAGGTCGTGGCGTTAACCCACGAGCGGGAGGACATGTTCCTGAAACTGTAGGGTAAGCATAGGGTATCTTGGGGGGTGAACTCGACTATGCTAAAGAGGTGTGTCTGGGTTTTGGCTGTGGGGGTCGTCCACCCCCACGGGATGTTATCATAGTGCTGAACCTGCAGCACTTTTCATGAGGGTCATGTTCCGGTGCAGCCGGAACCATGCAGTGGAGGTCTTATTGGGGGCGGTCTAGTTCCAGAACATAAATCCGTCTGGATTGGAATTCCGGTTTTTTAGGAATACTGGGAAGGTGGTAGTGTGATTAGTGCGCAAAAGTTCGTAGTGTGCTTGGGTAATGTTTACTTCCCTTAGGTAAACGGGTACGGTGGCTTCCTTTACACTGAGTGGATCTGGGAGGCATGCGGTGACGGGACCGGAGAGGCCAAAGTTTCTCGCCCACTCTTGAACCGCAGGGAGTATGGTGTTATTTGGTTGTGGAGTCGCTTCGATGACCGGAAGCATAGTCAGTAGGGCAGTTAGGCGGATTGCGAACTCCATGGCTGTGATCTGTAAGAAGAGAAAAGGAAAAAGAAAGAAGAGAGAAGAAGAGGGAAGATTGATTTAAGCTTATATGGCACGGTGGCTGAGCTAATTATGGTGGGCTAATATGAGGGTGTTAGTCCCGTCACTGTCTCTTTGGCAGTTGACATGGTAGGTGTTTGGATAGGCTCCCACTTTAGTAATGGATCCGGGCAGGATCGTTCCTTTTCTTCCTTG
>JAGPOW010001918.1:38893923-38915650 GCA_030014935.1 Caiman crocodilus | reverse complement strand
ACCGCTACTCGTTTTTTGGCTTGACTTTAGTCGGGTCAAATCCCAGTCGCGTTGCGAGTTGCATTTGCTCTGCGTCGGACATCTTCCTTATGGTGGTTTCATCTAGGCCGGATTGGTGGAGGAGGTATCCGAACATTGCCCTCTTGGCTGCCGACCTCTGGGGTGGTGGGCGGCCTCCGCTTCGTTCACCTGACGGGGCTGTCGTGAACAGCTGGATGGTTTGATTTACTGCCACTCTTGGGGTTTGAACTTGCACTTGGGCCTCCCAATTTAACCAGTGTAGTACTTTGTAAACGTTGGCTATTGGCCCTCCAACACAGGTTTGGAGGAGGGTCAAGAGGGACACACCCCACTTGGTTCCATAAATCTCCATGACCGCTGCGACCACTGACACCATGACAGTATTATTCTGGGGTCCGTTACTAACCATTGAGGCCGCTCTCGAGACGGCTTTTTCCCTTCTTCTGACTCATCACCGGAACTGCCGCCAAGGTGTTTGATATTGTTGCTGGTTAGCGGTCCGGTGAAGTCTTCTTGGTAATCCTTGCGGCTCTTCATTCTTTCTTTTTTTCAGCCTGCGTGAACCTTTCTCTTCAATTCGGGGCCCAGGGGACATTTACGGGGGTCTCAGTCAAGGTATGAGGTTCCAACCAGCGCATGTAGTATCTGGGTCGGTGTTGGGCTCATCGGGGGGTTCGCATGTACAGAGTATGACTTCTCATGAAGTAGTCCAGCTATTAAGGCCACCACCGGGATTGGCCAAGTTTTACATTCGGAGGTGATCGAAATATCAGTGGCATGTCCATTACTCCAGTGGCCATTACATATAAGATGCCGGGCCTCTTCAGCATCTACGGACTCTGGGGTGTGTTTAAGAACTAGCCGACCTAACCACATGACGGGAATCTCCTCCGGTTCAATGGCGGTAGTTATTGAGAGGTCTTTTAGTTCGGCTCTAGTCCAGGTACGAGTGGTAATTGTCGTAGTGGTAATGCCTTGTTCGTCAGTGTTGGTTTTTACTACTTGGACAGGGCGGAGCTGCTTAGGTGGTTGTAAAATGAGAGGCGTGGTCAGTGTGGTCGGTAGGCTGGGATACAGCGATTGGATCTGTCCCTCCTCTGGGGATGTAACGTTAGCCTCTGGGGGTGGGGCACTTGGGGATGCTGGTGTCTGGTTCCCGCCTTCTTCCCGGTAAGGGGGTGGGTTATCTGCCTTCCCTTTCTCATTTGCCTCTGCTGATGTCATCTGATGCAGCAGTTTCTTCTGCCCCTTTGAGGGCGGTAAAGCATAACTGAGCTCATTTACTTCTTTGGCTTGTATGAACACGCGGACCAAGGTACTTAGTACTGCTGTTTTGTCCAGCCCCTTTGCCTGCCTCCCTAGCCCGCCCTTCTTTTCTGGGAGTTGTTCTAGCTTGCGCCAGAGCCTGGTTACTAGAGCATGGGCTGGGCCCTCGAGGGGTGCAGGGGGCACTGGTACTTGTCAGCTGGGATAGGCACTCCCGCCGCTTCGGTGAGGCGTAATAGTGCAGAAAATTCCTGCACAGGCGTTCCCCTGTTGCCCAGGGGAGGGTTTGTCCCGGCGTGCTCTGGTGGTGCTCGGTGGGGGGTGAATCGGACACTGGGAGCTCCTAGGCAGTAGCCCAGCACTGCCACTGTTAAGTGACAATACCATATCGGACCCCTGGCCTCTCCCGTGGTGAGGTTTCCGGCTATTTCCCCTTCTGTCAGTTCGGTGGAGGTTGTCCCACCGTGGTAGACAATGTGTTGCCACAGTGCATCTCCATCTTCCGTGGGGGGTCTAGCCCCCAGCCGCCATGGACAATGGCAGACTGCTGTCTCTGAGTTGACCCAAGAGCATCCTGTTCATGACGCCATGTCAGCGCATAGTATTACTGGGTTCGGATGCTCGGGGACTTAAGAATGAGACAGGTAATTGATTTTAAGGGGTTTTATTAGTTATATACTTACAGACACTCGGCCAGCAAAGGGCTGGCCGAGCGAAGAAGTAGTAGTTTAAGCAAGGAGAGGTGAAAGCTCTAACAGCGAGTTGTGACCGTGCTCCTCTACAATCTGCTGTCTTGTGGAGTTGCCGGCCGTGGGAACAAAGCAGGAGCTCAAGCAGGAGTTTAAGCAGGAGGGGGTGGATGGATGCTTTACTGGCGAGTCATGGCCGCGCTGTGTCTACAAGCTGCGGTGGGTCGTGGGAACAAAGCAGGAGGAGTGAATGCTTTACCGGCGGGTCGGGTCCGCGCTGTCTTTACAAGCTGCGATAGGTCACGAGATCAAAGCAGGGCTCAAGCAGAAGTTTAAGCAGGAGTGGGGGGAGGAAGGATGCTTCAGCGGCGGGTTGTCGTCAGCAGGTTCACGAATATTGGGGTTTACGGGTATGGGGCATGCGAGGTGATCAAGCTCACTTCCGACTAGTGGTAAGGTCCCGGAGTCACTCCCCCCCCCTTTAGGAAGGGAGCTTTCTTTTATACTAGGGATTCATGCGAGGAGTTCTTTTGTACTCGTGAGAAAAGCTTTCGTGGGCTTTTTCCCTGGTCGGGTGTTGATTGGTGATCACAGGTCTTGGCTTCCGCAGTGAAGCGTTGCCGTTTATGTTCTATTTTTAGTAAGGCCATGTTATATTCGTTTTTTTCTTTACCTGCCATAGTGGCACACCACTTTACAGTGTTCACTAATTTTGACAATTTTCTGAGTGAATAATTGTTGCCCAGATTCCTTGTACTGTTACTGTGTTACTAGTAAACTCAGTTTTTATAAAGCCCTATATTTAACATATAATAAGTGCTATACAAAGCCAAATTTTATACTATTAAGTCTTAAGTGCCCCACAAGCGAACAGATTTAAAGGGTTAAACATGTCTCTCCAACTTCGATTCAAACTTTTGCTCATTTCTTATTGACAATACAATGGAAACTGACCAACTGAAAATTATTATAAAAACACATATATTGACTTGTTATTCTCAGAAATAAGATACAATCTTTGCTAGAAAACATGGAAAAATCTTAATTTGACAACTCGTAAACATATTCCACAAGAATATTTGCATACATACATGGATTAGGGTGTGGGTATTAAGGAAGAGTTGTTGCCTGGAGGAAGAAAATACATTTCTGCAGCTCTTATAAATATGTGCCTTTTCATAAAAAAAGAAAATGGAGATTTAGTTCTTCACAATGAGTGAATAATATAGTACTCATAATGGGACATCAGTAAAGCATCACTAAAAGATGTAGTAGTGGTGGAGTGAAGTTGTAGCCATGATAGTCCAGGAAATATGCAGGAATCATTGATTTTTGTGGGTAATATCTTCTATTGACTGAATGCATGTTTGGGATTGATTTATACAAGTTTTTGAATGCAGGACAAGAACAAGAAACTCTTATATACAAGCATAATAAATGTAGGTGCTTGCATGATATTCTGTAAATTTATTTTTAAGTTATTATTGTTGTATCCTTATCACTATATAATCCTGAGTGTGAGTCTAAAATATGCTTTTCCTTCTATGAGTAAGTCGCATTTAGTAGTGATACTGTAGAATATCACAGCAGAGGTAAACCATGCAGCTGGTAAAATAAAAGATGTCACCCAAAAAAACTGTTGCCTCAAAAGTCCAAAGTCCTATTTTCAAAAAAAGTCAGATAAGAAGTCCCATGAAAATTTTGAGGCTTTTAGGTCACTTAGGGTACATACAAACAGTACATTTAGGTGGACCTAACCCAGTTCGGGTTGATCTAAATGCACCTTAAAAATGGCATGGCCAATCTAAACTTAATTTTCCCCAGAGCCTGTGTGCATTCACAGCACAACCCCAGGACTGGGAGAGCCGAGCCACATGCTCCTATGGGGTGCATCCACACATGCAGGCACGTGCACTCACAGCAGCTCAAATAGGAGCAGCACAAATTTGAACTGGGGATTTTTGCCTCAGTGCATGTGGCCAGGCATACACTTTGGTATGGGGCAATCTGTGCCACTTAGGACAAAATAAGCCTGCCTGACTCTTCCTACATTTACATCCAGGGGGAGCAAGAGCCTAGGACCAGCACCTGTGCTGGCCCCAGCAGTATAAAAAGCTGCCCTGGCAAGTAGCTCAGGGCTACTCGCACTCTGGAGCATCTGGGGTACCCAGATATTGCGGGGCCACTTTTCTTTCACTTGTCTGTGCACATTTCTGGGCAGAGCACCAGTAGGGCAATGTTCGCCGGCTCCTTGGATGCCTTTGAGGACTGGTGGGTGTGGCCCAGGGGCTCTGCTTAGTGTCCCCCTCAGGCACAATTATTTTCACATTTTGACCCTTTGACCCACATAACACTTCTGGTTTTTTTGTTTTTTTTTATTAGTTGTCCCAAGAATTTAGTTGTTCCATTCATCCATTAGCCCCTGTAAAAAGGGGCTGGCTACTAGTTAGCCAGGTGGGTCTTGCCCATGGTCATCAGATGGACAAATAGACAGTAGCTTCTGGGGCCCGGCCAGTTGGTACCTGGGGAGACTAACCCTTGTGCCAGCTGGACTGCTGAAGCAGCCCTGAGAGTTCCCTGCCCCCTCTTCCCACTGCAGCAGTCTGGTAGTAGGGGCTGCTGCCTGGCTGTGACCTGCTGCCACCTGCAAAAGCACGTGGCCCCAGGGCTTCATGCCTGCCAGACCTGAATGGGGACTGCACAGCCAGTAAAAGCACCTGCACCTCTGGGCCACCTGCCAGTGGGCTATGGCTGCACAGTTGGCCTTTGTGCGGCACTGCTGCCATCTGTGCTGCTGTCCTGCCACCTGGGCAGCTGTCACCTGGAAGATGTTCCCAGTGTCGTTGCCTGCTTTGACCTGTCAAAGCATGTCCTCCTAGACCTAAGTGGCCAGGTGGTCGGCCACCCCCACCTGGGTCCCAGGTACCAGACCTGAACAGGCTTTTCTGCCTGGGTCCTTCCACTTGCCCCACTAGCAGGAATTCTGATGTTCCCTATTTAATAGCTTCAAAATCTCTGTTAAAAAAACCCAAATTCACTCCTTAAAATACCCTAAAATTCATGGTCTTCTACAATTATAATAAAAGACCAGTATATATAGAGAGAGAGAGAGATCAGTTGGGCAATGTTTTATTGCTATACATACAATGTTGAAGCAGTTTGGAAGCCTACCAGTTTCTCTATCATCATAATAAAATAAATTCTAAATATCTATGTTTTGATGTTTGCTTCTGGTTTTTTTTATCACATGATGGGTATATGATGGGGTGATGTGGGGTTTGCAAGAGGAGGTGGGAAGGGGTGTGGGGGAATGCGATTCGGTGTGTGGGGGATTGTGGGTGTGGGAGGACTGTGAGGAGGGCCAGCTGAGCAGGGGTGGGTCCCCTGCCCCCCATACAACACATGGACTACCTCCCCACCCTTCGGGCCCACAGCTCCCCCCACAGGGCCACAGCCCCCCAACTGGGGCCACAACTCTCCCCCCCCCCAGAGCCATAGCAAAAGATATGTGTGGGCTCATTTTGATCTGCCCATGGTGTCCTACCCCCTAACCCTGACTGGGTTATTTTAGCTTGCAACTACTCTCCACTCCTCCACCTTGATCTGCCAGCTGCCCCTGAACCAGTTATGTCCCTGAAAACCCAACCCAAACCCCTTATCCAGTTCTGACAGTCCCACCGTCCCTCCCTCTCCAAGTTACTTACCTCTGGCTGCCCACTCATGGCAGTGATTAATACCCGCACATGCAACTCCCAGTTTCAGTTAGCTTAAAGTAATCTATCTAAACTTAAACTAGGTCCCACAAATGCATTCTTCACACCTTTAGATCCTTTTGAAAGCTTGCCACTACATCTCATAGTGTTTCATTAGGACTACCAGAGGCTTATGGGCAGAAGAACAATAACTACAGTGGCAGCTTCAAATGAGGCAAAGCCAATTTAATCCTACAGTAGTTCCAAAAGAGCTATAAATGCCAATGAACTAGAATAGAAAAATACTATTAGCAAGACAACTGAATGCTAACATGTTAGCAAGAAGGAGAGAATTTAGATTTCAAACAAACAAAATGTCTGGCAGCCTGCCAAGGCAAAAGTATTTCTTATGGACCAAGGTCAGACATCACAAATACTTCTTCAGAGCAGTTCTTACAGGGTAAATGGAAGATATCTAAATAAAATCAAGAAGTGTCTCTGTTTTTTGAGAACAACCTGAATGATATTGTTCATATAGAGACATAAATGAACATGAGGTATCTAGTCAGTTGTTAACAATAACAGACAGTAGAACCAGCACGTGAAAGTTGTAGGTGACATACATTTCATCAGGCTTACAGATCAACCAATCTGAATTGATATGGTCAGTTTTGGTCTCAAACCTAAATTAAAAAGTCACTGAAGTTCAGTGAAAGATGTTATGGATAGATGCCATGATGTTTTTTCTGTCTTTTATTAGACATTTGGTCATCCTCTATCCTGCACGTCTCCACTTGGGTATCATCTTCTAGTTGTATTGCTGTAATTACTAATATTGATTAAATAGGCTTGTCTGTTTTATTGAACATAATTATCAAGGTTACAAATAAAAAAAATATGGGGGAAGTGATGTACAAAAATTTAAATGTATATTTTAATTATTGGCTGTATTACACTTTGGTAAATGTTTATGGGTGACAGTATCATTCATTTGCCTTTAAATTTTCTTTCTATAGAAAAGAGACAGCAGTCACTCAACCTAAGAGTTATTTTTAGGCATTATTGCAGGTCACCTGCATCCTCTCTTGTTCTCAATAACCTGTCACTTTGATATCAGTTCTTAGCCTAAAGTGAAATAATGAGTTACCTGACTGGTTCACAAAAGTCTTTATTAATTCAAAATGTCTCATCTTCTCTGATCATTTCTTCATTCTTGCTCATTTGCATAAAGGAGTATTAACATATGGTGCTACCTGCCAGCTAAATAAAGGGCAAATGTGGTGCAGAGAGGCAGCTCCTTGCCATGTTCAAAAGTCATTTGTCTTCTCAACATCGCTTGGAAAATTGAAATGAAATAATCCCGAATGTAAAATGCCTTTACTCTGTGTCTCTTTGGGCTACAATATCATTCATTAAGTACAAAGACCTCAGGCTCTGTGAAGTTACAGAAATTTAGGGCTTTTAACTTACTGAAAGTTTCTATGGAGATTAATGGCTTTCTTGCATATATACAGAGTCACATTCTTTCTGGGGAGCACTGTAAATGTGAACAAAACAAGTGTGAAAAGAAGTTAAAATGAAAAGTTTTTAGGAGGTGAAGCTAACCTATCAGTGCACAAAATCAATACTCTATCTGATTTTTAAGTAACAGCAGTCAACTGGTTGCCAGTAGGCAAGACTGTTTTAGTAAATGCAATATCAGTACCATGAAGCCTTGCTATAATCTTTAAAAAATTAAACCGTATAAATTAGAACAAAAATTAAAGCAGCAGCTGAACATGCTGGCTATCACTTCCCTGGGTTATGAGAGAAATCCAGGAAGCTGCCATAAATGATAGGGCTATGTGAAGCTTCAGTAGCCTATTTGATTTGGAGGAGATATAGCCCGATTTGGTAGCCACATCTCCAAATCTGAATCGAATTGAGAGACCCATTAAAAGCTATAAATTGAATTGAAGCCTCCAAATTAATTAGGAAAAGATTTGGAAATTCAGAAGGCAGACATGCAGGAAACAGAAATGAGAAGAGGGGGTGGAAAGACTGCTCTGATATTGACATCTGTAGCTGGCTAGTGACTGTGATCGTTCTCTGAGTTCCCTTCCAAACAGTGCTCTGGGAGAGGGACATAGAAACAATGTATAAAGTCTGTGTGTAAACTCATCTGTGTCTTTTTGTGAGTTGTCTGTCTCTGTTGCAGCCGCAGCATCTGAAGGACTCTGGCTTGGTATTAGGTAGTCTTTTGCCATGAAGTTCTATCCAGTCCTTTCCTACTTACCCTTGCCTACAATCCCTATTGTTATCCATTCCTTTCAGCTTATTCTTCCTCCAAAATCCTCTCATTTGTTCTTGTTATTCTGTCTTCCCTCCCTCCGCAACAAAAAGAAACCTGCTTTCCCTGACAGTATGTCAGCACTGTAGGAAAGCATAACATATATAACACAGACACACACATTTTGCACACACATCAAACATCATGAAGCATGATAGAAAGGAAGGTGCCAGGTATTCTGCCAACGGAGGGAGCGGGGCACAGGGAGGGCTGCATAGATGCATTCTCTTTCCTGACAGCGAGGAGTCTGCTGCTGCTAGTGGGAGCAAGGAAGTGGGAGCTGTGTCTGCACCTGCAGCACCACCAGTAACACCAGTAACCACAACCAGCAGCAGCATGACATTCTCCACTCCAGTTTCAGTTGGTAGTGTGAGACTTCCAGTGCTAGAGAAGGAGCTGGATCTGGAAGCAGGGGAGCCAAGTGCCATAGCCAAGGAAATCCTGAGGAAGAAGGGGGAAGCTGAGATTGTACTCCACATCCATGAAAGTTCCCCTAGAGGCAGGTCTCCTTTTCCTGAAGGGAGCTCAGAGGAGGTTGTGGGGCCAGGTGGCTCAGCTGCTCCTGTTGTTGTGCCTCTGCCTGCTGAGGAAGGGATAAGGCAGGATCTATCACCCAGAAGCAGCTGGGTAGTGTAGGGATGGGGTCATTTTGAGGTGGCATGGCTACCTGCTAGCACTGCTGAAAGCAGATCAGCTGGGGCAAGGACAAGAAACATTTCACCACTACAGCGATGCTGCTGTATCTCAGGAAGTGGCACACCCTTGCCTTTGTTTCTCCTCAGCTTGGAACCAGTGGAAACATTCCCAAAAAGAAGTTCCTCTCTCACTCCAAAGCCCCTGTCCCCAAGAAGCGCAGGGAGGGCACGCTGGACCAGTGGGGGAAAGGTGGGGACAAAGGGGGGAAACGTTGCCAAGGTGAGCGAGGTCACACAGAGCATTGGGAAAATGCTTGCTTGAGATGACCAGCCCTTCTTCTTTGAGTGTCCAGGATTCAGGTGGCTCATGGCACTTTTCCTACCAATCCTACCAAGTTCCCACACATGCCACCTTTAGCAGGACGGTGGTTTTCTCCCTGCATGAGACACACAGGGAATACTTGAGAGAGGAGCTGTGCAAGGCAGGGCTGCAGGTACCTTTACACTTCATCTCAGACATCTGGAGCACCCAGGGTGGAGATCATTTCCGTGTCTTCTTCACAGGGCACTGGTGTGTTCAGTCAGAGCATCAGTGGGCTCTCCTTCAAGCAGAGGTGACGAATGACTCCCACACAGCAAGGGAGAGCATGGTAGCCATGGACCACATGGTGCAGGGGCATCTCTTTGGGCAGCCTAAGCTCACCTGTGGGTTGATAGTAACCAACAATGGGGCCAATTCAGTCAATGCAGTGTGTGATGCCAACTTTGTAGGCATCCACTGTGTGACACAGAAGTTCCACCTCATAGTCAGAAATGCCTTGGAGGGGGACAGGACTCCTGGTGATGCCATCACTAACATGACCAGCCAGCTTGTTTTGAAATCCAGGAAGGTGGTGGGCTACTTCTACCAGGGCATCAAGTGGGGCAAAATGCTGTGGGATACTTTTCATAGATGAGCTTATGAATTTTACTTAATCAACCTCCTAGATACAAAAACTCACGCACTCAATATAGACATTGGATTTATGACATACTATAACTTGGCTGCCATCTGATTCCCCAAGTACCTCTCCACTCTTACCTGCTACATCTCTCTCATTTTACATTTTCACTGACTGGCTTTCTTGCATGCATTCCAGCCTCTGGCTTCTTAATATTCATTCCATCCAGGAAGAGCGCACACCATCTACAGAAGCTTCCTCAGCCTGACGAAGGGTTTTAAAACCTGAAAGCTTGCTAAGATATATTTCTCCAACTATTCAGTTGCTCTAATAAAAGATATCACATCATCTCAAAGAAGCTGCCTGCCTGTTCCTTAGACCAACACGGTCATAAACCCAATTAATACACACATACAACATGAGTTTTGCTTTCAACAGTTTGAGGGCTACTTTCACAGAAGGCCTTGCACCTATCTCCTTAAATCTTGTCAAGCTTCATGCCCTTGTAAGAGACTACCATTCCTTCTGTTTTCATCAATATTTTCTAAAAAAAAGAAAGTTATGGGCATTTCAGTGATTTCCCCATTGTAGTCTATGGCTGAATCACCAAATCAGCCAATTTGGCAGCCAAATCTCCAAATCTGATTTGGCCAAATTGAATCAGGACAGTGACCCAAATCACCGAATTCAAATGGAATACTTGCAACTTCACACAGACCTAACAAATGAGATTGATAACCTAGATAGAGTACCTTATAAGTAGGTCAATGATCAAGTCCAATATTCATATTTTCCTATATGTGATCAAGGGTCTGATTTTTGCGCAACATTTCAGAAGAGTAAGTGATATCAGTAACTGTTCTAAATTTTTCAAAGACCCTTAGATAGAGTTTTCATGTAGTTAAATGGTAACGCATATGAGGTACTATTGTTCCATCCCTCTTGCGTGTGCTCATTGAAAAAGTCTGTCCATTCTTAGCAGTAGAGATGAGTGTAACTTGCAAGATTCATGTTGCTATGTGTTTACTTATCACTGCAATTAGAGATGACTGTGCACACTCGTGTGGAAGCAGACCCAGAGTTTAGGGTCCCCAACCAAAGTCCAGGAATTGTGCAAGATGCTGTATAACCATAGAAGACAGTCTCTACCAGAGAGATTTTAAAAGCCAGGGTATAGACTCTGGGTATCTTGGGATGTCTTTTTCAGACCACATGACACATTTGTAAAAGTTATATAGGGACTGAATAAAAAAGGGGAAATGAGTTGATAGCAGTGACAAAAAGCTAAAATAATATGCTAATACATCTATATTTTTTTTCTAAAGAATATCTCAAGTCCCACATTACTGTTGGATTCTTTGAAATAATCCCTTTAGGAAGAAAGGCTTTTTTTGTTTGTAATATGCAAACAGATTTTTAAGGAAAGGAATGGGAATTAGGAACATTCTGGGTTTTTTAAAAGAGTGAACCACATGTGTTGTCTGGTTCTGGACAAGCCATTTGACTTACTTGTGCTTTATTCAGCATAACTAGAATGTTGGATAAAAAACAGATCTTTAGTAAAACCCAAATGCTACATCTAACTTTCCTTTGGTAAATACATGACAAAAACTGAAAATACTGTACACTAGTGATTATTATAAAAGAGCACTTCAGCGCTCCAATATGCTGATCTGTCAAGCAACTGTGAAGCAAATGCTTTACTGTCAATCGAAGTAGCTCTTTTTATGCTATTTGCAAGAATTTTGTAAATCTGCCACTTTTTTAGTATTTTGTATGATGATATATCAACTGCAGTACAGATAAAGCGTTTTATGTCCAGTCTTGCTCTTGACCCTCACTTATTTCTTCACTTTCTGTGCAGCTCAAAGATATGCCATTAGAATCCCAGGTTTCACTAGAACAGGTGCAAGTTTCTGTTTCAAAACAGTGCTTGTTCCAAAAAAGACAGACACACAAGATGATTCTCTGTTGCTCTTATGCCTTCATTTACCTCACTGGAATATGTCTATAACCTGCTGCCAAATTAAATGAAAATATTTAATAGACATTTTGCAAAGGTGTAAATTTTTACACACAGTGCAAATCAGTAAAAAATTCCAACGTTTCCTAACAGTTTCGTGGCTCTATGCAGAGGAGGTACAGATGGTGACTCCTGGCTGGCAGTATTATTGGAAGACGTTATACTGAATGTGCACAGGTTGTTAAGCTAACTGACCATTTTTAAACAGAATAGACAGCTGAGATCTTGAAAAATCACAAAATTGCCAAGTCAGAGGTCAGCTGGTTCCCTAGAAGTCTCAGAATGCACTGGTATAGCTCTGAGTCCATATATTCCTCTCTGCCTCTTGCCTTGATATCACAGTAGTAAGAACCAAGAGTCAGTTGTCTGTTGTAATCAGATTGCATCGAAATATGGATATGCTGCCTGTGAGTCTGGAGATATACTGGATATAATCTAGCATGGAAATTTTCCAAATCTACATTGATCAATATAGAGGGAAGCCAGAGAGTTTTCTAACTGCGAGTGATGTATCTTAGTATTATAAAGAAGAAATTGGATGGGCATTGTCACAGTCAGTAATTGGAATAGATCACAGTTGGCAATGAGCTGTCTGGTAAGGTACTACAGGGACTGGTGTTAAATCTGCTTTTATGATTTGGAGGAGGGAGTAGCTTGCATGTTAATGATATTTTCAGATGATAAATTTGAAGGAACTGCAAATAGTGTGAGCAAAGCAATAATACAAAAGGACCTAGAGAGATTAAGAATGTGAGCAGAAAATAACAGAATGAGATTTAGCTTGGAAAATTGCAAGCTTGGGTACTACATACAGGGCCGTAATAGCCTGTAAAATAGATATTCCATTGGAGGGAGGCACTTGGAAACCAGTAAGACCAAAGTGACTTCAGGGTCAGAGTGGACAACTGTGAGCATTATGGTATAATTTATGATCAGTAAAAAAGACTAATGAAATTTTGGGACATATCTAATTCTTCTACCCTGTGGTTGCTGCTACCTGGATACTGATTGCATTGAATGTGATAGAACTACAGGTTCACTGAATGGATAAGAATAGTAATAATGGAACCATTTGTTATGTCACATTCTGTGAAAGAATATTTGCCTCTCATCCATAAGTATTCAGTAGGTCTACTGAGGACAGGATTTGACCAGTGACATTTTAAGGCACTGACCAGTGCGCCCGAGGCTCCAGGGCCCCAAAACCCATCAACCAGTCCTGAAACTAAGCAAGTACACAAGACATAAACTTTCAGGGCCACAAAATGAAGATAAAACTATTTTTTTCTGTATTGCAGGGTTTTTTTTGTCTGAGGCTATAAGATAGTGAGCAACAGGGCAAATACAAATTATTATTATACAATATTATGCAAATATTAGTATACAAATAAAAAGCTTAACTGAATGATTTTCAAACTTAACAGCAGGCAAGACACAAACACAACACAGACTACCACCTCCTACTGATGGGAGTATGCATGTGTGCATGCAATCATGCACGTATCCGCACCACTCAGTACATAACATAAAATATAAGAACACAAACATTCAAGTATGATCACACAATGTTCAAAATGCTGAATACACCCTCATGTGCTCAAGAACAATGATCATAGTAACTGTCACATGAATAAAAGTGTAAAGGCCCAGTCAATACTATGCTCTGGGCCACCAGAGTCCTTAAGACATTCCTGAAACATCTGGTATTGGAGAAGGGCTGCAATAATCCAGCTCTACAGGGTGGTGACAGACTATTGTATTCTGTTCTGAATACCTCCTCAGCAAAAAGATATTGACAAATTGGAGACAGCTCAAGGCAAATCAGCAAAGAAGAGAAAGAACAGAAGAGATTGGGTTTATGAAGTAAAGATTAAACTATTTGCATAGCAGATAAGAGATGAATAAAAGGTGCATATGATTTTATGCAAATATCTGAAAGGCATGAACCATGTAATGGAGGAAAATTATTTCAAATGGCAAAGGGACAGAATGAGAAAATGTAAAATGAATATCAGAAAAAAGTTTCCTACTGATGAGATCTGTTAGGTTGTGGAATTGTCTTTTTAAAAAAAACATAGAAAGTCCATAATTTTGGAGAATTTTAAACTGATCTGGAAAAAAACTGTTGGAAGGAACAATCCCACATTGGCAGCAGGATAGATTAGATGACCTAATGCTTAACATTCTTTAACTTCTGTGAGATGTGTGGAATTAGTCCATGGTACTAAATTTGTGCTTGAAACTAATTCAATAATGTTAATATCCTCTATAAAATAGGAGACACCACTATTGCAGTGAAAACAAATGTTATTCATAGAATGCAGATGTACAAACATCTTTTTTGTTTTTACCTTTTTACCTTTATTTCTGTATTAGTGACAATTATGAGGTAGAACGTAAAATACAAGGTCTGTTCAAAAAGTATCGAGACTTTGAACTGCTATTTCATAGCTTTCATAGACATTAGGGCTGGAAGGGACCTCAGGAGATCATCAAGTCCAGCCCCCTGCCCCAAGGACAGGAAGTCACTTAGGGTCCTAGCAAGATAAGCATCCAAATGCTTCTTAAAGGAGTCCAGAGTAGGTGCTTGCACCACGTCTGGAGGGAACCTATTCCAGGCTGTGGGGGCTTGAAGAGTAAAGAAGGTTTTCCTTATGTCCAGCCTAAAACAGTCTTGGAGGAGTTTGTAACTATTGAACCTTGTCATCCCGTGGGGCGCTCTGGTAAACAGATGTTCCCCAGATCCTGGTGCATACCCCTAATGTACTTACAGGCTGCTGCCGGGTCACCCCTGAGCCTGAGCTTTTCCAGGCTGAAGAGTCCCATGGCTCTCAGGATCTTTTCATAAGGCCTATTCTCCTGGCCTCTGTTCAGGTGCGTGGCTCTCCTCTGGATGCTCTCAAGCTTCTCCATATCCTTTTTGAATTGTGGAGTTCAGAACTGGATGCAGTACTCCAGCTGCAGCCTCACCAAGGCCAAGTACAGTGTGAGGATGACATCCTGAGATTTACCTAAGAAGCATCTATGGATGCAAACCACAGTTTGGTTTGCTTTACCAGCTGCAACATCACATGTATGACTCATGTTCTTTTTCTGGTCAATCATGACCCCCAAGTCTCTTTTGGCCATAGTGCTAGTGAGCGTAGCAATGCTTAGCCTATAAACATGCCAAGGGTTTGTTTTGTTTTTTTTTCCCCCAAGGCAGAGTACCTTACCTTACAATACCTTACATTTGTTGGTATTGAATTTCATTAGGTGTGTGTATCTGCTCACTTTTTGAGCCTATCCAAGTCATCCTGGATCACCAGCCTGTCCTCAGATATGGACGCTCTACCCTGAAGTTTGGTGTCATCAGCAAACTTGGCCAGTCCACTTCTGACACCAGTATCCACATTGTTGAAAAAGACAGGTCCGAGGATGGAGCCTTGGGGGACACCACTGGTCATGGAGCACCATGATGGTTCATTTCCATCAACCACTACTCTCTAAGTCTGCCCTTGAAGCCAATTCTCCTGCCATCAGATTGTGATATAGCCAAGGCCACAGTTGGCCAATTTTTTTCCAAGAGGAGATCATGGGACACCAGATCAAAGACTTTTTTAAAGTATAGATATATGATGTCAATCTCTTCTCCCTTGTCCAGGTGATATGTCACCTCATCATGGAAAGAGATGAGATTGGTCAGGCAAGACCAACCCGCAACAAACGCATGCTAGCTGTCCCTCAGGATGTTGCCATCAGCCAGCTTGTCAAGAATGGTCTCTTTAATGATTTTTTTCTAGAATGTTTCCAGGGATTAAGGTCAAGCTGATAGGCCTGTAGTTCCCCAGATCTACTTTTCTCCGTCTTGAAGATAGGCACCACTTTGGCCTTTTTCCAATCTTCAGGTACTTCACCAGAGCACTAAGAGTTTTCAAAATTCTTTGCAAGTGGCTGGGTTATGACTCCTGCCAGCTCCTTAAGTACTCAGGGGTGCAGTCTGTCATGACCCACTGACTTGAAGGTGTTCAGCCTCTAAATGTATTCCACTACAAGCTCTACACCGATGCTAGGTATAAATTCACCCTCATCCTGGCTGTCCTGCATCTTGCTAGGCAGGGTTGATGAAAAACTGATGGGAAGTATCCATTAAGCAGGTTAGCTTTTTCCTGGGTATCAGTTGTCAGTTGTCCCATTTGGTTTAGCAGGGGTCCATTGTTACCCTTGCTCCAAATCCTCACATATCTAAAAAGGACTTTTTATTGTCCTTGATATGTGTAGCAAGGTAGAGTTCAGTTGCAGCCTTGGCTTTCCTGGTTTGCTCCCTATAGATATGGACCAATGCAGAGTAATCCTTCTTTGTGGTGATTCCTATCTTCCATCCGTTTATAAGGCTCTCTTTTTTGGCCTAGGAGGTCCACAAGTTTCCTGCTGAGCCAAGGGGGTTGCTGTGCCCTTTTGCTACCTTTCCTCTAAGGAAACAAAACAAATTATTTACCGGGGTTTGGGCTTAATCTCCTTTGAAGTATGCTCCTTTTGCAGCCATACATTTCTCCCAACGTTTCAGCCATTGTTGGAAGCACCTCTAATATGCAATCCCTAAAAGCTGGAATTGTGGAATCACTAAAAGGTGTTCAGTCACATTTTGTTTTATGGTTTCCACATCGCAAAATCTTCTTCCTTTCAAGTTTTTATTTAGCTGAGGGAAGAGAAAAAAGTTGCATGGGGCCATATCAGGTGACTACAGAGGCTGCGGCACTTGTGGGATATGGTGTTTGGCTAAAATTAGTGCACAAGCTGTACTGAGTGGGCAGGCATGTTGTTGTGGTGAACTATCCAAGAGTCAGACACCCACTTTTCTGTTAGTTTTTCTGGTCATTTCATTCCCAAATCACTTGTTAGAACTGAATGACGTGAAGCAGCAGAAATTTCAGCGTTTTTTGCTATCTGTCAGACAACTCACTTTCGACTGATGATAGTCCTTCTTTAAATTGATGATACCATTCAAAAACTCTTGCATGGTTCATAGTGTCATCACAAAACTGCTATTTTAAGTAATTCAAATGTTTCACTTGCCATTTTTCCCGATTTTTCTTGCAAAATTTAATCCATGTGCGTTGTTCTGGATGCTCTGACATAACGAAAGGGGATATGAGATGCAAATGATCTCACTACAACTGCTGGCCAGAGAAATCTGGGGAAACACCATGAGCTGCGAACCTGTCCAGAGGAATCCCAGCATGCCCAGACATGTTCTGCAAAGCCACGCCTCCATCCAGTACTTTGTAGCACAAATACACGTTCAGTCTCGATACTTTTTTAACAGACCTTGTATATGTTATAACAAGCTATCTTTACAATGTGAGAATAACATGAAGATGCTTAGTTGCTTCTTTAAGCATAACAGGAATAACCTGCAGGTTTATACCTGTGTCTGTGTCTAGATCTATAATGTAATGCCTACTAAATCAGGCATGGATATAAGACAGTTTGTTAATTTACTATAGTTGGATGTTATAACTTTTAATACTAAGAAAATGGCCATTAGTAAGAACTAGCAAGAACTAGGTTTAGGAAGGAGGATACACATATGATTTTGCCAACTGAAATTCAAATACAAATAGATGTGGCCAAAAACTATGGTAATGTGTGCCTTATCAGAAGCACAGGGAGATATATTTTATTGCCTATGCCTGTATAGCAGATAACTGGAAAATCAGGACTATGGGGTGTTTATACACATGCTCTGGGAGTTGTGGGGAGCACTTTAACTAAAGAGGCTTCAAGAGCCACTCTAATTAGAGTGCCCAGAGTATCTCATGTATCAATATCCTCTGCTTCAAAATGGTGAGAGCATTTTATCTAAACTTCATCAGACAAGATGTGGGAGGCTGCTACACTGTGCTACAGTGTGATTAATCGAGTCTGCTCCAACGCATTGTAATTACAGCACATTGAAGAAGTCTTCCTTCCTGTATATTGTCGCGAATTGCCTCCTTTAATCACAAGGGGGTCCACGAAGCAACTCGTTTCCCTTAACCACAGGGAGCTCCGCTTCCCTTAACCGCAGGGAAACTTGCTCGCTTCCCTTAACCGCAGGGAGCTCCGCATCCCTTTTACTGCAGGGAACTTTGCGAGTTCTGGGTAGTTGACTGCTGGACAGGATTATTTCGACCTGTTCCAGTTTATAAGGGCCCAGCTATACGGTGGAGTAAATAAGACGATGGTACTTACAAAACGTAGTTTTATTTCTTCTCAACAGCAACAAGGGGGTATACGGGTTTTCCCACTCTGGACTAGGCCCAATCCTGGATTGAATTGAGCTTGATCATGAGTTGAGAGGACCGACTCCTTGTAGCCTCTAACCGCAAGGCCTCGGAGGAGGAGACCTCTGCGTTCCCTGAGCTCCAGGGGTGGGCGGTACATACTTACTGCAATCCGCCTCAATTTAACCAATCAGTTCGCTGCATCAGAGGATGGTTCTGGAACCTGCTTGATGGTTCTGTCTGTCACAGCTATCTGTCAGCCACTTAACCCTCTCTTATCCAAAAGCTTTGGTCAGGTCATTCAGCTGCCTAATTCAGCTGTTCCTGTGCGGACATTCAGCTGTTCC
Organism: Caiman crocodilus; assembly: GCA_030014935.1. NCBI lineage: Eukaryota > Metazoa > Chordata > Crocodylia > Alligatoridae > Caiman > Caiman crocodilus. The sequence continues at coordinate 38,897,462 of JAGPOW010001918.1, read as the reverse complement.
TGTGCGGACAGGAACCATGAGCATATTTGATTGACATGGGCTATGAGCAGGTTTGATTGACATATATAGGCACCCCATGTATTTTAAGTTGCAGTTCAATGTCCTATATACTAACATTACCTTTCTATCTGTGTTTCATACCCACTGTTAATTAGCCCTTTCTATAACCTTTCTTGGAAAGTATCTCTGTGATTTTTCTGGTGGCAATGACTTTAACCTTATCCCAACCCTTCTTTGACAAAAGTGCTAACTCTCCCTAAATCATGTCAACTAATGCTTATGCTGTGCTCGAATGTTCAATTTTTTTCATATTATTTCTACCACTGATTAAGAATTAAGAATTTCCCTAAACAATTTCAAAATAGCTTAAAAAGACATTTTCTGTGAGATATATTTTAACAAACATTTGTGAAGCAATTAAAAAATGTAAAAATTGTTTTTTCTTATTATCTTATTTTTGGTTTTACCCTGATATCTCCTGTTCCCTCCTTTTTTTTCCCCCTCCCATTATAAACTTTTGATCAGAAAGAAATTGTTTTGTGAACTACTCTGTTTTCTTCAAAAACCTTTTCTCTTAATGTAAAATTAACCGTGCATCTAGAATGTCTCCAATTTAATTCAATTCACTGCAACAGAAATGAACAGGATTAGGCATACTTCATGCAGACATGCCCACAAATACAGTCTCATCAGTTCTTTATACAGGTTATTATGTAAATGACCACAAGCTTTATAGTTGCACTGTTCTACCTCTTTCTTGTTTATGGATATCTGCTTTTGTATATTAAGCACAATCCTTGATTTATGTATTTTTAAGGAGAATTTAAGGCTATACTTATCCCAGTCAAATTCTTGGAAATAATTACAGTTTTGAAGCATGTATTGAAACCAGAAAAATGTAAACAAAACTATAGCATTATGACAGAAAAGGAATAAATGAAGAAAGAAAGAAAGAAAGATATGTCCCACTCTAACACCTGAGGTAGATTCCTGACCAAAGACCACTATTCCAGCAACACAAGTGAAAAGCCCTGTGACAAAAAAGCATGACTTTTCCCCTGCTTTCCCATTGTTTTGGGGGAATATAGGGGTTTGAAGGACAGCAGTAAATGTGTCCTATTAACTTGGACACTATGCAGTTAGAGCCAAAGTCCACCTAACCCTGTCCATTCCGTCTATGGTCAAAAACCACGAACAGGCACAACATGGGCATGTTTTACATGGATCTATTTTAAATATTATGTTAAATGGTAATAATATAATTAAAATCTATAATATTTAACTATATAATACAACTGGTTAATTCAGATTTTAGTATTTATGCTTTAAACCATGATCTATGAATTTGAAATACGAATTTGTTGGAATAAAAATCTGGATGGCTCAAGATTAGTCAAGATCATTGCCTTCTGGACAAGCACTTCCCACTTCCCCTCTTTCCCCTCCCTCCCTGTCTTTTATATTCAAATCACTGTCTCCATTTTATACCTATTCCATGCATGTCCTTTCACAGCATCTGATGAAGTGAGCTTGGTTTCATGATAGCTTATGCGATATCTCTGATTTAGTTAGTCTTTAAAGTGCAAAACTACCCTTCCTTCCTCAGGATCATTTTGCCATATATTGTTCTCTGCATGTCTCATTATTGCCCAAATCACACTTCTTTTATTTTTTCCTTGTTAACACTTGGCAATTTGCAAAGATAGGACAGGAATATGTAACACTGTTTTACAATGTTTATATCACTGACATTAAAAACAGAATTGTTGAGATGTACAGAAATGTACATTGAGTACATTATTTCTAGATTATTATAGTGGGTTTTTTTCCCCTCTATTATTATTTAAGTCCAGAAAACACAAGTAATTTGGAGGGACTAGTTAGGTAAAATCTATTGTCCATATGGAGTCAAGGGGCAGAAATATATTAAAGTCTTATTCCCCTTACAATTACTAATCTAAGCTATTTATGGAATTGAGTGCGCAACTGGACCCTTAATGATTGTCCTCCTGCTTTTGCTTTTAGGACAATCTGCTGGACAAGGAGATTTTAAATAGCCAAGTGATGTGCTTTAGCAATCAAAGAACAATCTGAAATGGGTACATCTGTATTACATGCAGCTTTGCTGAAATCTGGTCACATAAGAGAGTTAATGACTTTCCCTCACCTATCAGAACAAAGAACAACCTCTGGTGCATTTAAAATATTCATTATATGGCTATCAGAGCATTCCCTATGCCTTAAATGCTTAGAAAATTGGTTGGAAACAACCTATTTAACAAAGCAGCCTCTCATTTACACTACTTCAGATAACTTTAAAAAAAAGCTCAAGCCATTGCTTTTATAAAGCATTTAATACGGTTTATGATAGCAATAATCCCCTTGAAATTGGTTATATTACAGTAGTTTGTTATAGTGTTAACTGCCCTTGTCTTTGGTTTGCTCTATTAACTGAAAATCCAGCCATTAACTGATAATGGGATGATTTCTTTGGGATTATTACCCGATTCTTAGTTTGTTGAAAATTAATATTCTTGAAGGATAGTTAAATTCAGAATGACAAAATGTAATGAAAACTTCTCTCATTCAGCTTTTGTGCATTAGTGATCTATTCATACCAATGTGTCTTTGAGGATAGTATGCCCCAGCCAGCCCCATCAGCATCTATGGGTGTGTCCACACGAGTGCACACGTGCCTCTTGCCCACGTCAAACCCCTTTGAGGCAGGGCAACAGGCATGTTTGGGAACAAAAAAAAGTTCCCCGCGCTGCAAACTTGCACCACAGGGAGAAAAATAGACTTCTGGATATCCAGGGATCTAAAAAAATCAATGTTTGTTTATAAAAGTGGGGCAGGGCACAGTCCCTGGCCATGCCGTGAGGCAACTGGAGGCTGGGTCCTCCACAGAGGTGGGTACCACAGCATCTCTATGGTTGGCCCTCGCCCTGGTGCTGAAATATGCGGCTGGCCAGGCCACATGTTTCAGCACCAGGGCTCCAGTGCCCGTAAGTAAGGGGTCAGGTGGGCTGGAGGAGTGGGGAGGGGACCATGGGAGGGGACCCCCGATGGCTCTGCCTACTCCTCCAGCCCCCCCGAGGCATCCAACTTCTGCCTTGGCCCACCCTATCCTCCCAAGGCCCCCTGATCTCTGCCCCCACACCCCATGATTTTAAAAAACCCAAAACAAACCCAGCACTTACCAGCAGTTCAGCTGCCATCTGGCTGACTGGGGCCCCACCCATGTAGTGTGGGGCAGGGTGACAGCTCCAGTGGCCCCAGCCTGGGCCCTGCTGTCCCCCACTGCCCTGTGCTGTCCTGGGGGGGGCTTTGCCAGGAGGTCCTGAAGCCCCCCCATTCCTGATTCTAAGGTCATCAGAGGGGTTTTTTTCCATAATTTTTCTGTTTTTTCTGGGGTTTTTTTTAGAAATGGAATCTGGGCTTGGGGGGGCTGCCAGGGGGGCGTGCGGGGGCGGGTTGGGGGGGTACGGCTGGGTGGGGCAGCCATTGGGGGGGTCTGGAGAAGGAGGGGTGGGGCTGCA